>PVJS01038121.1:0-19557 GCA_004027185.1 Glis glis
AGAGAGAGAGAGAGAGAGAGAGAGACAGAGAGAGAGAGAGAGACAGAGAGAGAGAGAGAGAGAGACAGAGAGAGAGAGAGAGAGACAGAGAGAGAGAGAGAGAGAGAGAGAGAGGGCTGAGGCTGGCCGCGAACCCAGATCCTCCAGTCTCCGCCTCCCAAAGTACTGGGATTACAAGCGTGCGCCACCACGCCCGGCAATTTTCAGCTTGTTTATTTCTGTGCTAGGGATTGAACCCAGGTCTTGCATGTACTAGGGAAGCATTCCACCACTGAGCTATATCCGCAGCCCAGTGACTTATTTATATTTAGTGTTTATTGATACTATTGAGTTTAAGCTTCCTATCTTCACATTTGATTTTTATTTATCCATCTGCATTTTGTTCTCTGTTCCTCTTTGCTCGAATTATCTTAGATAAACCATAGGTTTTCTTTTAATATCTCATGTCATCTCTTGCATTGACATTTTAGTAAATTTCTTTTGGAATTGTTTTAGAGTTTGATTAGAAATTATAATATGCATCTTTAAGTTCCACGGCCAATGCTCTTACCACACTTCATGGCCAGTGTGAGAACCTTGCAATAGTGTGACTCCACTTCCTCCCCTTCTCACACTTTGTACTTTCAATGCCTTCTATTTTACTCCTACCTATGCTATAACTTAAAAAAAAGTTACTAGATTTTGAGGAATTCAAAATTAAATGTAAGCCATATATAGAACAATATAAAATACATGAGATATGCTAAGTAAAATAAAGATAAGTATGTTTTTATATTTGCCCGGGTATTTACCTATTTTGGTGCTCTGCTCCTCCTTGGAGACCCAGGGTTTTGTGTGGTGTCATTCTTTTTAGCCTGAAGAATATTTTTTTTAAGTATTTCTAGTAGTGCAGAAGTACTAAGACACATTTCAGATTTTGTATATCTGAAAATGTCTTTGTTTTGCCTTAAGTTTTGTCATTTACTGGATATTCTAGATAGACTACTGTTTCAGCATTTTTTTTTTTTTTTTTTTGGTACTAGAGATTGAACTTAGGGGCATTCTACCTCTGAGCTACACATCCAGCCCTTTTTTTCTTTTTTTTTTTTTTGCAGTACCAGGGATTGAACTTAGGGGCATTCTACCTCCGGGCTACACCCCCAGCCCTATTTTTTATTCTTTATTTTGAAACAGGGTCTCACTAAGTTGCGGAGAGCCTCACTAAGTAGCTGAGGCTGGCTGCGAACCCAGATCCTCCTGTCTCAGCCTCCCAAGTACTGGGATTACAGGTGTGTGCCACCACGCCCGGCTTGTTTCAGCACTTTAAACCTGCTGTTCTATCATCTTCTGGCCTCCACTGTTTCTGGTAAGAAGTCAGCTATAATTCATACTTCTGTGCCTTTGTGTATAATGTATGTTACCACCCGCTGGTGACTTTTTTGTGGTAGTGGGGATTGAACCCAGGGGTGCTCAACCACTGAGCTATACCCCAGCCCTTTTTATTTTGAAACAGGGTCTTGCTAAGTTGCTGAGGCTGGTCTTAAACTTGCGATCTTCCTACCTCAGCCTCCCAAGTAGCTGGAATACAGTCATGTGCCATCCTGCCCAGCCTCTGGTGGCTTTTAAGATTTTCTTTTTGTCTTTGGTTTTCTTAAGTTTGACTTTATTTATTTATTTATTTATTTATTTATTTATTTTGTGGTACCGGGGATTGAACCCAGGGGCGTTCTACCTCCACACTACACCCCCGGCCCTATTTTTTATACTTTATTTTGAAACCGGGTCTCATGAAGTTGCGGAGGGCCTCCCTAAGTAGAGACAGAGAGACAGGGAGAGACAGAGAGAGAGAGAGAGAGAGAGAGAGCGAGCTGAGGCTGGCTGCGAACCCGGATCCTCCGGTCTCCGCCTCCCAAAGTACTGGGATTACAAGCATGCGCCACCACGCCCAGCTTAAGTTTGACTTTAATGTGCCTAATGTGTAGTTTTCTTTGCATTTGACCTATTTGGAGTTTGTTGAGACTTTGGATATGTAGAATGATATCCTTAATTAATTTTGGAAAGTTCTTAGACATTATACCTTCCATATTTCTTTTACCTCATTTACAGTCTCTACTCTCCTTGTGAGATGCCAAATACATAAATTAGTCCATCTTATTTTGTCCCATAGATTCTGGATTCTGCGGGGGGGGGGTTCTACTTTTTCCACTTTGTATCATTTTGAATACTTTCTATTCAAAATGACTGTCTTCTATTCAAATTGACTGTCTTCAAGTTCATGAATCCTTTCCTGTGCTGCATCTACTCTACTGGATTCTTCAGTTTGGATATAGTGTTTTCTGTCTTTTACAATCTGATTCCTTTCTATAGTTTTCATATCTCTATTCAAATTCACCATCTCTTAACACACATCATCTTCCTTTTCATCTAGATACCTTATCTGGGTCATCTCTTTGGTTGTATTCTTTTTTTTTTTTTTGGTACTGGGGATTGAACCCAGGGGGATTTTACCTCCGAGCTACACCCTCAGCCCTATTTTTTTATTCTTTATTTTGAAACAGGGTGTCACTAAGTTGCTGAGGGCCTCACTAAGTAGCTGAGGCTGGCTGCGAACCTGCAATCCTCTTGTCTCAGCCTCCCAAGTACTGGGATTACAAGTGTGTGCCATCACACCCAGCTTCTTAGGTTGTATTCTATTGATTGCTTACTCTCTTGGTCATAGGACATATTTTCTTGCTTCTCCTCAGGATATATATATGTATATGTATATATATATGCATATATATATGTAAAATAAAATTATATATATTCAAAATTATCATATGTAATACATGTATGTATATGTTTAAAATTATATTTTACTAATTTAAGTAATTTTGGATACTGGGTATATCTCTATCATAATAATACCCATAATAATTTAAATAAATTGAGCATTTTGGGTAAAATACCTAAACATTTTGTATAAAAGAACAGTAGAGACTGAAGTGAATATTGACTTCCTAAAAGGACACACTCCTCTTACATCAAGCCACTACAGTTGGGAGCAAAGTAGATTTGATCTGTGGTTGGGCTAGGTCTGGACTTCACTGCACCTCTAGCTTGATTCACCTCACTACTGGTTTGAAATGTTTTGCAAGTGGGATCAGAGATTTCTATTCTGTGGGGTGTGGAGTATGGGTAATGCACAGATGCAGGATTTCTTGGAGCTTCGAGCTCATGTGTCAGCTTCTCAGACCACAGGAGACCTGTCTGTTATAGACCAGCTGCCGGATTTTCAGATTCCTGGAAAGTTCATGCTGGCTTCCAGTCCCATCTCCAGTTTTGCACCTTGACTCTGCCTCTACTAGCAAGTCTGGGGTGTGAGGGTTCTGTTTTTCTGTTCTGCCCCAGCCGTCAGCACCTCCAGTCTGGAATGCCACGAGTTGACGTAGCTCTCCAAGTCTGCTCCCGGCTTTGATGCCTGCCCCTGAACCCTTGGGAAAGAGTTATGGAAAGAGTTGATAAATGCTGTGCTCTGTAGCTGGGGCTCTTTGGAATTCCAATCTGTTCCACTAGCCCACATGCTAATTAAAATTTTAGCTGTTTTCTTCTTCCCTTATCAATGGAAGATTCCTCTTCTCTCTGACCTTCACAAAGAATGAGGAGCCATGGTTTCTTGTTTTCTATGAAGGACTCATCATTTTCTGGAAACTGTTCATTTAGCTGTGTCCTCAGCTCTCTGGTAAGTTCAAAGAAACTGATTTTGCAGTTTATTCAGCTTGGTTGGTTATTCAGGTTAGAGCAACAATCTCTTGTGGGTTTTGTGCATCTTAACTAAAAATTCATCCTTTAATTTTCTCATGAATTACAAATTAAAAATAAAATTAAAATAGCCATGTTTCAGAACATTTGGTCTAGAAAAGGATGGGGTGTGCATATGGAGAAATGTGCAGGGGAACTCATGTTGTTTTACAAGGAGATGTGGCTTGTGAACTTGACCAGTCTATCACATGGCTGTATGACCCAGGACCATGACCACATAGTCACAAGGAGACTTTTCAGCACCTGTTAGTGGCAATCTCACAGAACCTTTCTCCAAAGTTATTCTTGACCTTTCAGGAAGAGGACAGCTCAGGAGGTCACTGAAAGTCAGCCTAGAATACCTGGAACATTCATAAGAGTTTCAGCAACACTGATCTTCTGACTCAGATGGTAATCCTAGTTAAGAACAAGATAGGACCAATACCCAAATATGGACAAATGAATTGTGTCTGTAAGACATTATTTCTCATTCACGCCTCGTGCCTGTCATAGGTCAGCAAGGCTCTGCTCCATGGCATCTGCTTTGAGATTCAGGAGTGTAACCCACTGTCCTTCCAGATCCTCGAAGGTTGTCGTGGCAGAGAAAGAAGATGGAGATGTGTTGGTTCTTAAGTTTCTACCCAGTAGTGACACACATTGTTTCCACTCACATATCCCTGGCTGAAGCAAGTCACATGGCCAGCCATGACTGAATCTCTAGGGGGAGGAAGTACATCCTTCCTTTAAGGAGAGCTAACAAATATTTTTGTGTGTGTGTGGTGCTGGGGATTGAACCTTGGTGCATTCTACCTCTGAGCTAGACCCCCAGCCCTACTTTATTTTTTATTTGGAAACAGGGCCTCTCTTCAGTTGCTGAGGCTGGCTTCAAACCTGTGATCCTCCTGTCTAAGCCTCCCAAGTACTGGGATTACAGGCATGTGCCACCTCACCCAACTTAACAAATATTTTTGAATAGTATTTCAGTCCACCTCAGTCTACCCTTCTGATCATAAACATTTATGTCCCTCCCCCTTGCACACACAAAACATATTCATCACTTCGCCATGAGTGACAATCCAAAGTTCTATCCAATAAGAGCACTGGAATCAAGGTTCAGGATTCTGTGATCATCCTTATGTCAGGCCTTGACCTGGAGACCCATCAGCTACAAAGGCAAGTCCACCTGTTGCTCCACACAAGAGATGTGCAGCATGGGACAGGGAGGGACAGGATGGCCACAGTGAACACTCCATTAGAAAAGGGAAGAACAGAGACATGGCAGTCGCTGGTCCATAGCATCTCTGGGTCTCACTGGGTGGCTGTGACAGCCTTGAGTAGGCCCTGAGTCTGTTCCCTTGAGAGTGAGCATCTTCCCAGCACATCATTCTCCACGACCTTTGCTCTACTCTCTGGACTTCCTTTCTACTGCCTTCTCGGCTCTGTGTAAAAGGGAGGTAGAGAAGTCGCTCTCCTAGAGGGATGCACATGGTTCCCAGACTGTTTCTTGCTGATGGAAGACTGGGGGTCCAAGGGTTGCTTTCAGTCTCCACTGATCACAGACTATTTCAGCCCAGACTGGTGGTTCTGTGGGAAGTGCAGTTTCCAGAAATGTAATCAGCTCCTTCCTCTTGACTCCAGTCAGCTCTGTGCACCCAGAGACACACCCACAACTCACCTCGAGTATTCAGGAGTTTGTGGGAGGGACCCAAACATTTGTTCTTCTCTACTCTCTTCTTCCCAGAGCTTTGTCCAGTGCGGCAAGGATTTTGGGTGCCACCTTACCTCTTGAGTTGACTTAGCGGTAGGCATGAAGCCCACACTTTGACGTGTGTGTTTTGCTTCACAGATCTTTTCAGATTTATCTTTCACTGGCTGGAGATGAGAATCACTGACATTTTCAAACATGGAAGACTCCAACTTTCTGGAATCTCATTATTCCTTTCATTCCTATTTGTACACTGGCCACTTCTTTTCTTAGTTTGTCTCTTTTTCATAAAACCCTGTCACACAAAGACGATAGCAATCAAAGCATACTCTAGCATTTTCTTGGCCTAGCTCTGCCTAAAGCCACTGGCTCATTAGGGTATTACCTGCCCTACAAGTTATCACCGGTGACAGTTTTACAAATGCCACCTTTCAGCCTCCAATGGACATCTCACTGCCAAGACCACAATTTAGGATGTGTTACAGCAACCTTGAAGGCACCAATTCTTGAGAGACCATGCCAGGTCACTCCAAAACCTTACTGACTCACAGCAAGAGTTGTTATCGTCTGTCCTCACCACATTCCATCACAGGCTGGTCCACCGCTTATAATACAAGATGATAGAGCCCCTGTCAAAACACTCGCCAGCTGTTGCAACAGAGGAAAAGAGATCAAGAGGAATCACATGCACTTTCCTCAAGTCTCTGCTCCAGAGTGACATATGTCACCCTTATTCACATCTCATTAGCAAGACCCAGGGCCAGTCTACTACCTAGACCAGGGAATGCAGCCAATGGCACCGTCTTCCACGCTTGCCTATACTTTCCTCTATATCCCTTGGGATTTTCTACATAGACAATCATCTGCAAATAGACAGTTCTATTTATTTACTTAACCAGAGAATAGGTCAGAGACACACTCAAGCCCCCAAGTAGAAGAAAAACAAATGTATTCTGCAGCAAAAAAAAAAAAATTTAAGTTTTGGTCTGAGAATGGTGAGTTGAATGCACAGCCAGCCAATGGGGGTGTTTTAATCTGCACAACTTCTAGGAAACACCAGTGAGGAATGAGGCCTGAGTGGCTGTCTCGGCCCTGCAGTGCTGAATGCTATGTCCTCCGTGTGCATATGAAGCTCAGGAGTGGGAGACAGTGGCTCTGAAGTTCCCTGACTGATATGCCCTGCTCTCCATCTTAGGCACCCATCTAACAAATGGCAGCTTCACAGGTGAATTCCACTATTTCTTCCAAACTCCATCTTTATATATAACTATATAATCTTAAAAATTTTTCAAGGAAATTGTTACTCTTTGAAAATGTTACTAAATAATTCAGAATATTTGCCTTTTTGCTTTTTGTGTTTCAAACAACAAGGCATTTACAGGGAACAAACATTTTCAAGTGTATTTGATCTTCTGGTTTTTAACCATGTGCTATTCTAGTCCTCTGTTTGGAACATAAAAATCATTTCCACAGCAACTAATTATAGTATAAGTCACAAATGCTAGATTACTATTGCTGGTAGGGAATTAGAAGCAAACCACAAGGCAAATATTAAAAGCTTCTTAGTTTTGAAGTTCTCCCCAAAACTAATACGAGCTAATAAAATGCAGGGAAGACATATACAACATCCAATGTAGACACGGACTTTTCAAGTCAGCTTTATGCATGACCAGCTTGACACAAATCTGGAGAGAATTATGTTCTGCCTCGTATATTCTACCTTTGTCAAAAGCCAGCTGAGCATATCTGAGTGGGTCTATTTCTGGCTTCTCCTCTTTTCCATTGATCTCTGTGTCTGTCCCTCTGCCAACACCACACTCTCCTGATTGCGGTATATGAAGTCTCACTATCAGCTAGAATGTTCCTAGCAGTCTGTTCTTCATCAGGATTGTTTAAGCTCTTCTAAGATCTGTGACTTTCCATACACACTTTAGAATAGGCTTCTCTATGTCTATAAACACCTTGCCTGGAATTTAATAGGGACTGCATTATAAACCTATGAGAGCCGGGCGCGTGGTGGCACACGCTTATAATCCCAGTACTTGGGAGGCTGAAACAGGAGGATCGCAAGTTCGTGGGCAGCCTCAGCTACTTAGTGAGGCCCTCTGCAACTTAGTGAGACCCTGTTTCAAAATAAAGAATAAAAATAGGGCTGGGCTGGGGGTGTATCTCAGAGGTAGAATGCCCCTGGATTCAATCCCCAGCTCTGTAATACACACACACACACACACACACACACACACACACACACACACATTATATAAATAAACCTATGGAACAGGGCATGGTGGCCACACCTATAATCTCAGTACTTGGGAGGCTTGAGGATCACAGGTTCAAAGTCAGCCTCAGCAACTTAGTGAGACTCTGTTTCCAACTAAAAAGTAAAATAGGGCTGGGGGTGTAGCCCAGAGGTAGAATGCCCCTGGTTCAATTCCCAGTACCAAAACCAACCAATCAACCAACCAACCTATGGGTCACCTTAGGTAGAACAGACACATTTGTGTGTTCAGTCTTCCACACCATGAACATGACATGTCTCTTGATTTATTAGATATTTGGCTCCTTTCATCAGCAGCTGTAATTTTAGGCATAAGATTCCATAAATATTTTGTTTACTGACAAGTATATCTACTCCTCAACTTATGAATGGGTTACATCCTGGTAAATCCATCGTGAATGGAAAATATTGTAATGTGAAAATGCACTTAATCCACCTAACCTACTGAACATCACAGATGAACAACACAGCACGCTGTAGGGGACAGCTATTGACCCTTGTGACCTCAGGCTAACTGGGGGCTTCAACTTGCTGCCATGGCCCAGCATGGAGAGAGGCTATCGTACCGGGTGTCACTAGCCTGGGAAAGACCAAAACTCAGAACTGAAGTCTGCTTTCTACTATATGTGTATGTTTTTCATAGCATGGTAAAGTATCTAGAGTTGAGCCGTTGCAAGTTGGGGATTGCCCATATTTGATCATCTTTGGAGTGACTGTAAATGGTACTGTGTTTTTAATTTCACTTTCTATATGCTCATTGTCAGTTATAGAAATGTAATTGATTTTTGTGTGTTGATCTTGTTGGACTAATTTATTAGTACTAGGAATTAAAAAATTGTTTTGGGTATATTCCTTGGGATTTTCTACATAATCGTGTCATCTACAAATAGAGGAATTTTATTTCTTCTTTCCAATCTATATGCCATTTATTTCTCTTTCTTCTACAGTGACTGGAACTTGAAAATTCAATACTACTAAGTTGTTCCTGAACGGGTGTTGAATCTTGTCAAATGCTTTCTCTGTACTGATTAATATTATTCTTTTATTTTTATTCTTTAGCGTGAGGTTGATTACATTGATGGAGCTTTGCATGTTGAACCAGCCTTGCATCCCTGGAATAAATTTCATTTGGACATAGTGTATAATTCTTTTTCTACATTGTTAGATTTGGTTTGCTAATATTTTGTTGAGGATTTCTTCATCTAAATTCATGAGTGACACTGGTCTGCAGTTTTGCTTGTTTTACTTTTTAACTCTTTGTTTGGTTTTGTCTGGTTTGGTGTCAGGGTTAATGCTGGCTTCACAGAATAAATTGAGATCCTCCCTCTTCTGTTGTTTTTTTTTTTAATAGGTTGTATAAAATTTATGCTAACTCTTCTTTAGATGTTGAGTAAAATTCTCCAATAAAGCCATCTTCATGGGGATTTTTTCCTTTCTTCTTTCTTTCTTCCTTTTTCTTTTTCTTTTTTTTCTTTTTCCCCTCCCTCCCTCCCTCCCTCCCTCCCTCCCTTCCTTCCTTCCTTCCTTCCTTCCTTCCTTCCTTCCTTCCTTCCTTCATTTTTGTGGTGCTGGGGATTGAACCCAGAGCCATTCTACCTTTGAGCTACACTCCCAGCCCTATTTTATTTTTATTTGAAAACAGTCTCGCTAAGTTGCTGAGAGCCTTGCTAAGTTGCTGAGGAAGGCTTCAAATCTGTGATCCACCTGCATCAGCCTCCCAAGTACTGGGGTTACAGATGTGCACCACCACACCCAGCTCATGGGGATTTCTTTTTTAGGAGCTTTCAAGTTACAAATTCAATTTCTTTAATAGTTACAGGTATATTTAGGTTCTCAATTTCATTTTAGTTAGATTTTGGTAGTTTGTGGTTGCCAAGAAACTGGTTTCTTGAAAATTAAGTTGTTTGTAGTATTCTCTACTGTCCTTTGAGACAGGAGTCATGGGAGAGTGGGTGGACAGTGCAGGAGGATACCAGTGGAGTGGAAGAGACTTCAGAACTCAAGCCTTACTTAGATAAGAGAGGCGGGCTTCTTTAGAGACTGAGAGAGAGGGATAGACATCTGTGGGACATCAGAATTGTTTGGAGTAGCTGACAAGGCCAGTGTCAAGGACATTCGGGGTCCCTCTCAGGTCGGATGACCTGAGTTTCTGCTGACGCGATCACTCCCGCTCTTTCACTTCCTCCAGCACTGGGGCTGCAAGATGGGAAGGTGGCCATGGGAAGGTGTTAGGCCAGGGCTGGAAACCAGCAGCCAGGGAGGAGAAGCAAGGGAGCATGGAGTCCTCAGGGGTGGCCATGGGGACTGAGCAGAGGCTGATCCCTCCCCCAGACATGACTGAGTGTCCAGCAGTGTGGCGCTGACAGGGACTGGGCCCAGGAAGCTCAGCAAGGTGAAGGCAAGAGACAGACAACATCACCGCATGCCACACTGTGTGACAGGCACAGGACAGGGAGGTGCCAGGGGTGGGGCTGGGTAGTTGAGCACAGAACAAGGCCAGTGAGGACCAAGTATGCATCTAGGGGTGGGGATCTCAGGTCTGAGACAGGTCCTGGCCAGGGTGGAAGCCACTGGTGTTAAGGGGCAGCACTTCAGAGGGTTCAGGGCAGAGCCAAGGAGGAAGGCAGAGATGGGGACAGGAGCAGCGGCCCCTGGAACTGGCAGGTGTTAGGACTCTGGGTTGGTGCTTGTGAGTCGGACCTGGCTCCTGATGGTTCTAGACTGTAGTGTCACATCCATCCAGGACACCTCTTCTACCTGGCAAACATTCCATTGTTCTTTGTTTTTGCCATTCTTCCTTCTGTCTCAAACAAATTCCCAGAACTACCCACTTTCGAGTCCAGCTTAGTGTACAGTAACATTCTCACTTCCTGACACCTTCACATGAAATGTTTCCTGAATTTTATTTTTCAGATAAGAGTCTTATAGTGGTGGTGTTTTTGGCAAATGCACAGGAAACTCTGAACGCTTTGCTCTCCACTCACTTATCTGACAATTCATTTGTGAGCCCCAGGCTTGGTGCGGCACACGGCAGGAAGCAGAGCTGGTGCTCCGTGGATGGCGGGCCCTGGATAGGAAGGAGCAGCAGAGCTGGGGGAGGTCAGGAGGGCGTCAGGGAAGACCCTCCCCCATAAGTCTGCAGGGCAGGCTTGAGGTCGGGGAACCTGAACCTAAGGAAGGAGAGGCCTGAGTGAAACAGGCAGCCGGTATGCTGGGGACTAGCCAGGGAGGGCCAGAGAGGGGGTGGCAGTGAGCTGGAGAGCAGCCAGTGCCTGCCCTGCCCTCATGGAGTCTGCACACTCTGAGAAAGGCAGTGACATAAACAGCTAAGCGCAGGAGGAGCAGGTGCAGGGCCCTGTGTGGGAGCGAGGGACCGCCTTCCTGCAAGTGATGTCTCCAGGCTCCTAAGGGTGAGCAGGAGACAGGAGATGAGGTGGCAGGGAGCGGGTCACAGGGAGCAGCCTGAGGGAGAGGCCCAGGTGAGTTAAGATGCCCAGGGAGGGGACAGTGATGGCAGACACAATGACTTTCCAGCACCTGGCCACCCTGACCCTCTTATTCCTCCTAGGAAAACCCTGACTTTGCGCTAGCAGTGATGTACCTGGCTCAGATGAGCACTGTGATGGTCAAGCCAGGTACAGTTCCCGGCTCCTCTGTTTCAGGTGTAGCCTTCTTGGCCTCCCTGAAGCTGGGGAAGCACAACTCTGCTCTGGAAAGTGGGGTGTAGATGGGCTCTGGGGAGCGTCCTGGCCCTCCTGGTCAGAGGGAAGGCTCGAGAGCAGAGCCCTGCGCTGGCCCTCTCCACCTGCCTAAGAGACTGGCAGCAGGTACTTCACCAGGAGGAGAAAAGGCCAGCACCCCAAGATTAGTGGTACAGAGAGAACACCAGGCCTTCCCCAAGCCCGAGTTTTCTCCCCTGCCTGTGTGCTCTGGGGGAGTAGGCCCAGGCACTCCTGCGCACCAAGGAGAGTCACCCTCCCAGTGGGCTCCTGGGCTCCCTCCTCTCCACTGTGGCTTGCGCCTGTTAGCTCTCCAGCATTCTGGATTATCGCATCCTTTTAATTGGTGAAGAGCCATCAGTTCTTTCATAATTAGGACACTCTTGGCATCCCAACTATCTACATCTTTTCAAAATGATTAGCTACTAGAGAAGAGTTAAATTTCTCTCTTATGAAAATAGCCTTGGAATAACTTCAGACTTTAAACATCATGTCAGCATTCCTGCAGATCGGATAATATTGTGGCTCAGTATCTTACCACTGTGAAGTCAGGGTGGAAAACACATCCTCTCTCCCAGATTCCTGGAATAACTTCAAAAGCTCTGGATCCCCAGATAAATGTGCGAGAATGCGCAACTCAATCTGTGAAAAGTCTGTCAGACAGAGCCCTGCGTCAATTCTGAATTCACTGATGATGTCCATCCTTGCTCCACCTTGCCACCCTCAGACTGTTCCCTCTCCCGGAGTGAGGTCAACGGCCCTCCTCCCATATGCCAGGGTCATTCTCTGTAGCAGCAGATCCAAAGACCGCTTCTGCCCCCTGTGAGGCCAGCAATGCCTCCAGGATGGGCAGTGGTCATGCATTTGTTCATTCATTCATTCCACACATCACAGTCTTAGGAAGGGCCTTCTGTGTGCCAGGCTCTCCATGTGGAATGTGTTAATGAACAAAAATCCCAAATCCCCTTCCTGATGGAGCTGACATAGACAGTTTGAATAAATTATTTGGTATGTCAGAAGGAGAGAAATGAAATGGGAAAGATAAACCGAGGTAAGGCATTTCGGTCTGGGGGTGAGTGGTGTGTGTGCAGAAAGGTACAGTAATGAATAATCAGTTCTACTTGTAGACCTCACCAAGAAAGTGATACTGAGCAATGGCACAGAGGAGGTGAAGGGGGGAGCCAGGGTGGCATCTGGGAAGTGGGAGGGCGGGCACAGTGTGAAGTGGAGGAAGAGCAGGTTGGCCAGCATGGCTGCCTCCAGTGAGCAAGGGGCAGAATGAGCAGTAGAGGGGCAGGTGTGGACTGGGCCAAGCAGGGGCATTTGCTGTCTAAATATGGTGATTGAGGGGACGCTGGAAGCCAAAGGCCTATTATTTACTGTGCATAAGAAATCCTTGTTTCAGCCAGGCGTGGTGGCGCACGCTTGTAATCCTAGTACTTGGGAGGCTGAGACAGGAGGATACGGGTTTGCAGCCAGCCTCAGCTACTTAGTGAGGCCTCCGTAACTTAGTGAGACCCTGTTTCAAAATAAAGAATAAAAAAATAGGGCTGGGGGTGTAGCTCAGAGGTAGAATGCCCCTGGGTTCAATCCCCAATACTGCGAAAAGAAAAAAAAAAAAGAAATCCTTGTTTCATCTAAGTATTTGCCTTAGGATTTATTTGAAATAAATGAGTTTCGTAAGTATCTTTGAATTATTCGATCTGTAAATATTGGAACTACATAGAAATGTGTACCTGAGCTAGAGGGACAGAGTGTCCCTCCACCATCGCTTGCACATACCTGCTGCCAGGAAGGTGTGGCCTTTAGAGGAGACAAACAGGGCCCTCGGGGAGATCATCAGAGTCTCATCTTCTTTACCTGAATGTCATTTCAAAATCACGTGGTGAATTTGATTGTGAGCTGACTGTGGATACTCCTCAATATAGTTATTTTAATACCATCCAAAGTCAAGAGTCTAGCTGTTTAATTTTTGTGACTATTTCTATTAAAGGAATCTTTTTTTTTTTTTTGCAGTACTGGGGATTGAACCCAGGGGCATTCTACCTCTGAGCTACACCCCCAGCCCTATTTTTTATTCTTTATTTTGAAACAGGGTCTCACTAAGTTGTGGAGGGCCTAAGTACCTGAGGCTGGCTGTGAACCTGTGATCCTCCTCTCTCAGCCACCCAAATATTGGGATTACAAGCATGTGCTACCACACCTGGCTAAGGGAATCTTAGAGTAACACATTTCCACCAAAAGCTAATGAGATTTTATTATTGATATTTTCTGTTCTGTCTAGATTTTTTTCTTCACAATACTGGGGATTGAATGCAGGGGCACTCTACCATTGAGATACATTCCTGGACCTTTTTTATATTTTATTTTGAGACAAGTTCTCATTAATTTTCCCAGGCTGCCCTCAAACTTGCGATCCTCCTGCCTTAGCCTCCTGAGTAGCTGGAGTTACAGGTGTGCGCCACCGTGCCTGGTGTGTCTAGAGTATTAGATGAAAAAATAAAAAAGTCAAATACTGACACCTGAACATTCTAGCAGGAGCACTGAGACTCTGAGCCTTGCTGATTAGAAGTCCTGTGTGGGGCTGTGTGGACATGATTGTTCACTGGGGACACGTCAGAGCTGCAGAAGGAGAGTTGCTTGTGGTCACCATCTGTGGTGCCCTGTGCAGGCGTGACTGTGTGCATTTAGAAAGGGCCATTTGTGAAACTGCACAGCACTGCCATGCCTTCCTGGCCAGCACCCACAGTCAAGGGGGCAGCACTGGCCAGCACAGGAGGTCACTGGGAGTGGGCACCATAGCACTGATTTGCCACATATGGACTTTCCCTTTTTTAGAAATGTGACCACCAAGCCAGGTGTGGTGGTGCATGTCCGTAATTCTAGTATTTGGGAGGCTGAGATAGGAGGATCGCAGGTTCGAGGACAGCCTCAGCAAGTAGTGAGACTCTCATCAACCTAGCGAGACCCTGTTTCAAAGTTAAAAAATAAAATAGGCTGGGGGTGTAGCTCGGAGGTAGAATGCCGCTGGGTTCAATCCCCAGTATCACCACCCCCCAAATGTGACCATCATCATTACAGTGAAAGAGTTCAAGAGAGAAGAATGTTTGTGTGCTTTTATAAGTATTTCCAGCAATTTTCAGACTTTAATAGAATACAATAGAAACATAGGACGTTTGTTTTTTTTTTCTTTATTGGGGAGTTGGTAGGGAGAGGTGGTAGGAGGGGAGCTACTTCCCTGGTATAATTACCATCTATTTTAACTTTTAAACTGCCAGAAGGGAGGTCCCTTATCACTTCAGTTCTTTTTATTTTTTCAATGTATATTTAAATCCTCAACATGCAAATACAAAGGAGAACTTCAGGAGAGTAAAGCAGTTAGTTATATATAAAAACAATTACAAACATTAGAAGTTTTTAAAAATGTTACCCAAGATTTTAGCAACATAGAAAGAAATGTGTTACCTTTAAAATTTTGAGGTTTAGTAATTCGAATTGGGTGCTTGGAGATACCCTGGATATTCTGTTAAAAGCAACAGGAGAATCGCTTTAGTTCAACTATCTACTCTTAAATTAATCGGTACCACTTAAGGTTATTTCAAATGCACAATATTATATTAAACATAAACAAAATAAGCAGTGCCAACGTGTCCTACATCAGAATATCAACATTTATATCACTGTTTAGTGAAACATAGCTTGGGTGGGCCCGCCACTAAGAACAATCAGCAAATCTGAAAAGAGCTGGCTCTAGCCTGTGGGATCCCTACTGCCGTTACATTCAGTAGCTCTTCCTAAGGCAGCCCGCATTGTGAACTCAGTTAACTTTGCCACTCCTAGGTAAAAGGCCAAAGGTAGATTTCTATAAAGTTTTTCTATGGTACTTTATTTAAAAATGTATTTTCAGATGAAAGTCTGGCCTCTGCCCCGAGCCTCCCCTCCCTGCTGCTCTTGGTGCTTGGTGCTTAGATGAAAGTCTGGCCTCTGCCCCGAGCCTCCCCTCCCTGCTGCTCTTGGTGCTTGGTGCTTAGCCTGCCGCGGCGGTGGGGATGCAGCTGCTTCCCCTGCAGCCCTCGGGGCTGCTTGTTAAGCACCACTGCCTGGCACCTGTACAGCGTGGGGTAAAGAGCAGCCATGCTTCGAGCCTTTGTCCACCGTTCGCGTCGTGAGACTTTCTGTTATAATGTCCTCTGACCCTTGGCAGTACAGTGAGCAATGACACCCCACTTTGTCTGGTAATGGAACTCTGTGGGTGCTAGTTGATCCTGACTAGATCTGATGAATTCTGCTATAGTAGGGACTTCTGAGCTTCAAAGTCCTGCTGTGCTATAGGTGACACTCTTTAGGTCCTCAGGAAACCCTGTGTGTGTGTGGTGGGGAGGCAAGCATTTCATACTCATTTTTTAAGGGGAAGGCACTGAGGACTGGAGGGGTTAAGCTAGCAACTTTCAAGTGTTCTATACAATAGAATTATATGATACTTAAAAAAACACAGCCCAGATAGTCACAGGATAAGCTCAATAATGGAGATGACATAAAAAAGAGCCTGACTGGGCACAGTGGTGCACGCCTGTAATCCCAGTACTTGGGAGGCTGATAGGAAGGTCACAGGTTCAAGGCCAGCCTTGGTAATTTAAAGACCCTCAATAACTTAGCGAGACCCTGTTTTTAAAATAAAAAAGAAAAGATCTGGGAGTGTAGCTCAGAGGTAGAATTCCCCTGGATTCTACCCAGAACAACAAAAACAACAACAAAAAACCCAGTAAACTTGAAGGTAGATCAATAGAAACTGTGCAATCTAAAGGAGGTGGGGAGACACTGAAAAAAGAATAAACAAGCCTCAGGGACCTGTGGGATAATATCAAAAGTACAGTATCAATTTATGCTATTTTTAGTTCCTTAAAGAGAAGAGAAAGACATTTGTGCAGGAAAAAAATTTTTTTTAAAGAAATAATGACCAAAAGCAGGGCGTACTGGTGCATGCCTCTAATACCAGTACTTGGGAGGCTGAGACAGGAGGATCACAGGTTCGAGACCAACCTCATCAACTTAGTGAGGCCCCCAGCAACTTAGTGAGACCCTGTTTCAAGATAAAAAATAAAATAGTGCTGGGGGGTTACTTGGAGGTAGAATGCCCCTGGGTTCAATCCCCAGTATAACTAAAAAGAAATAATGACTAAAAAATTCCCCAATTTAGTGAAAGACATAATTTTTCCAACTCAAGAAGCTGAGTAGCATTAAATATGATATATTAAAAGAAAATCAGAGCTGGGTGTGGTGGTGCACACCTGTAATTCCAGTACTTGGGAGGCTGATACAGGAGGATCACAGGTTCAAAGCCAGCCTCAGCAGCTTAAAGAGACCCTCAGAAACTTAGTGATACTTGTTTCAAGAATAAAAAAATAAAATAGGGCTGGGGATGTAGCTCAGAGGTAGAATGCCTCTGGGTTCAATCCCCAGTATTCCCCCATCCCACACCCTCCTAAAAAAAAAAGAAAGAAAGAAAAAGAAAATCAGGTCCAGAAACATCATAATCGAGCTACTAAAAAATAAAGATTTTTTTTTTTGGCCGGGCGTGGTGGTGCACGCTTGTAATCCCAGTACTTTGGGAGGCGGAGACCGGGAGGATCCGGGTTCGCGGCCAGCCTCAGCTCTCTCTCTCTCTCTCTCTCTCTCTCCCTGTCTCTCTCTCTCTCTCTACTTAGTGAGGCCCTCCGCAACTTCGTGAGACCCGGTTTCAAAATAAAGTATAAAAAATAGGGGCTGGAGGTGTAGCGCGGAGGTAGAACGCCCCTGGGTTCAACTCCCGGTACCGCAAAAAAATTTAAAAAAATAAAGATTTTTGAAGATGGGTAAGCAGCCAGAGAAGAACAACACATTTCACACAGAGGAAGAAATCTATGGATGACTGTAAACTTCCCCTCAGGAGCCATGCGCAAGGAGACAGCAGAACAACTTGTAAGTGCTGGAAGAAAAATATAGTCAACTCAGAACTCTCTCTTTAGCAAATATGTCCTGCAGAATGAAAGTGAATAAAGACATTATCAGATGAGTAAAAATTAAGAGAATCTGACCCGAGCAGGGAAGTTCTTTAGGCCAAAAGGAAAAGTTTCCAAAGGGAAACTGAAGGTTCAGGAATGAAGGATGAGCAAAAAACTGGTCAATGTCTAGATAAATACAATAGAATTTTTTCAAGTTCTGTAAAATATATGGTTGTTGAGTGCAAAAATTGTAACTCTCTGAGGGTTTTTTTCAATGTATGCTATAATGTGTATGACAATTATAACACAGTGAGGGAGGTAAAGGAAGGTAAGCCTTTGGTATCTTAATTTGAATTGATAAAATATGAAATTTAAAAGTAATGCCTAAGAAAATTAGATATTTACATTATAATTTCTACAGCAATCACTAAAAATATTATACATAGAAATACAGCACCAAATGCATTACATAAATTGAAATGAAACCCTAAAAATGATTCAGTAATTCAAATGAAGGCAGGAAAGAGAGAACAGAGGAACAAGAAGCAGAAGGAATAAACAGAAACATAAAATAATATGCTCAATCCAACCATATCAATAATCACATTAAATTTAAAATACTTTTAAGACAGTAATTAAAAGACAGAGATCATCAGATTGACAAAAACAAGATTCAACTCTATGTTGTCTATAAGAAATCCACTTAGGCTGGGCATGGTGGTGCACACTTGTAATCCCAGTACTTGGGAGTCTGAGACAGGAGGATCACGGGTTTGAGGACAACCTCAGCAACTTACTGAGACCCTCCATAACTTTGTGAGACCCTGTTTCAAAATAAAATATAAAATAAAATGGGGCCAAGGGTGTAGCTCAGAGGTGGAAAACCCCTGAGTTCAATATCCAACACTAAAGAAAAAAAAGATCATATAAACTGGACATGATGGCACATGCCCATAATCCCAGTACTTGGAAGGCTGAGACATGAAGATCACAGATTTGAGGCCAGCCTCAACAATTTAGTGAGACCCTGTTTCAAAATGTAAAAAGAAAAAGGGCTCAGCGTGTAGCTCAGGTAGACTGCCCCTGGGTTCAATCCCCAGTACCAAAAAAAAAAAAAAAGGAGACATCACTACAGATTCCACAGAAATTAAAGACAATAAAGAAACACTATGAGCCATGATGTGCCCATAAATTTGAAAACTTAGACGAAGTGGGATGATTCCTTGAAAGCTACAAACTACCAAAATTCACTCAAGAAGAAATAGAACATATGAATAAACTAGATCTATTACAAAAATTGAATTTATTAAAAGCCTTCCTAAAGAGAAAACTCTAGGCTCAGAGAATTTCAGTGGTTCATTATACCATATATTTAAAAAATAAGTAATACCAACTCTACACAATATATACTAGAAAATAAAACAGGAGGGACTACTTCCCAACTCATATAAAGACAGTCTTATCCTGATAGCAAAACTGGAACAGACCAACATCCTCATGAAAATGAGTGAAAAAAACCCTAAACAAAACACTGGCAAATCAAACCCAGAAATAAATAAAAAAAAAGATAATGTATCACGATGAAGTGGGGTTAATCCCACAAATCCACTCTTGGTTGGTTCAACATGTGAAAATCTATCAATGTCATTCACCATATTTTTTTTTTTTTTTGCGGTATCAGGGATTGAACCCAGGGGTGTTCTACCTCCGCACTACGCCCCGGCCCTATTATTTTTATACTTTATTTTGAAACCGGGTCTCACGAAGTTGCGGAGGGCCTCACTAAGTAGAGAGAGAGAGAGAGAGAGACAGGGAGAGAGAGAGAGAGAGAGAGAGAGAGAGAGCTGAGGCTGGCCACAAACCTGGATCCTCCGGTCTCTGCCTCCCAAAGTACTGGAATTACAAGCGTGCGCCACCACGCCCGGCTTTCATTCACCATATTAGTAATTTAAAGAAGAAAAAATATCACATGCCGGGCGTGGTGGCACACGCTTGTAATCCCAGTACTTTGGGAGGCGGAGACCCGAGGATCCAGGTTCACGACCAGCCTCAGCTCTCTCTCTCTCTCTCTCTCTCTCTCTCTTTCTCTCTCTCTCTCTGTCTGTCTCTCTC
>PVJS01038122.1:0-19565 GCA_004027185.1 Glis glis
AAAAAAAAAAAAAAAAAAAAAAAAAAAGAAGCAATGGGAGAATAACATCAAACTTCACAGCCATCTTCTGGAAAGAGGAATTAACCATGAGACATCTGTTTAAAAGAGACTAGGCTTCCTCAAACAGATTGTCCTTAATTGTTAGGTCAGTTTTTATTCTCTCTTGCTCAATGAAAATTGTGAAGGTTATGTCCCGAATATAGAATATGATGGAGCATCAGCAGTTTATGTCTTCATAGAGTCGTTCTTATTGATGTGTGTAGGTAACTGGTGACTCAGAATCAGGCTTTGCCTTGGTCACAAAATGTAGGTCAAATTCCTGGCAGGTCAGAAGTTTTCTGAGAGGATTTATTTACTTCAGGTATAGAGATTGCCCAAGATGATGTTATATATACATCTACAAGAGCCTGGATACAATACAGTGTAAATTACTCATATTAATACTATTAATGTATGGTAGACACATTTTGATTTGGGCACTATTTCAAGGGTGGATGTTTTTATTAGCTTGCTGGGTATCTGGGCAAAAGGTGAGATTCAAATAATATGTCACATATAGGCCAGCAACTTTTGCAGACATTTTCATATTCTCTCTTTTGGTCTCTCAATAGCACCGTGAAGGGAGTATTATTAACTTTCAAGATGAAGCTCAGAGAAACTTGATCAGGCATGCTTCTTCACAGAAGATGTCTCAGAGCACTTCCAATGGGTATATTTCTATGTGCTTTTAAAAATGGGTAAGTTCTGTCCACTGCTCTTAGAAAACTTCTGTTTTAACTCCTAATACACTTTGAATTTTTCTTTGATAGTAAATGAATATTTCAGCTTTACAAAAAGCAGAAATGTATATAATAAAGTGATCTGTGCAAATGGATATTGTGTGGGATTAGGAAGAGCTGAACAACAGATTCAAGATATGAAGGATAGTGAGGTCATGAGGCTACCCTTTCAAGATCAAAAGAAATTTCTTAATATCTACTTGTTATTGCAGGTTGAAAAGTGAAGAGCAGGCAAATTTAGATATCAAATGAGTGTTCATTATTGCTAGGTTCTTTTACATGCGATTTCCTATCCAACCCTTGAAATGATGCTATAAGAAAGATGTTAATCTCATTTCACTGATGAAGTACCTGGAGCTGTGTGATGTTATGTAAAATTCAGCCCCTTCTCAAAACTGCACCCAATGCTGCACTTCCATGGAGTAATGTGTGTAACTGTCACTTTGATGAATATAGAGAACTAAAGAGCCAGTTTTGACTGGAAACCTGTTCTCCTTCTAGCTTCCAATTTAACTTTAGTGCTGATAAGATGGATATTGTATTTTTAAATATTAACAGTCCATTTCATTTAAGTCAATAAGGAGCTATGGTGCCGAGGTGGTTATAGTATCATATTTATTTATTTATTTTTTATTTATTGTTACATTGTAATCATACATCTTGATGGGTTTCAGGGTGGTAGAAGTATTAAGGTCTCTTCCAGGATGAACACATTTCCCAAATCTCTTATGCCAGAAAGTAGAACTTTAAGATAAATCAGTTGAAAAATAATTGAAGCTGCTATTAAGAATAGAATTTTATGCCGATGAGACCATGTTGAGGACAAACACTCTATAAGTGAGAATCTTCATTTATAAATAAATTGTGAATATTATAAATGTTTGCTAGACAGCTAAGCTTTTTTTTTTTTATTGAATTCTGCTCCAAGTTCCTAGGAAATGTAGCTTATTGCATCGACTCCATATTACCAGCCACTTTTTGCAAACCACTGATTCTGGCAGGCACTATCAAGCAGTTCTAATTCAAATGGTCAGCTACTGCAAGGTGATTCATTAGCTCCTTAATCATAAATATGGCCAAAGCCACACTCCTTTGGTACAGATAATGGAGGTGGCAAACAAGTTCTGCATGCACCACACCAGTGTTCTGACCTTTGAGAGAAATCTATCCTTCTAGGGTAAATCTCCTCTTTTCCTTTTCTTCTGGGCGGATGATCACTTTTACCCCCAAGATAACAGCTCTGCTAAGTACTACTTTCATTCTAGCTGCTTAAGGTTTAGTTGTAGATATTAGAAACCGTCAGATCATTTTTATAAATTATTTAAATCAGATCTGAAAAGTGATTCAGCCTTGTGTACATTTCTACTTTCTTAGCTCTCACAGTTGGCTGTTTCTCTCATTAGCCAGGGAAGCAGAACAGCACACTGTTTCTTTTTAAATTTAAAAAATATATGTGATAGATTTTTTATTTTACTTTGGCAAGACCACTTAATGTGAGATCTACCCTTGTACTAGATTTTTTTTGTGGTACTTGAGATTGAACCCAAGGTGCTCTACCAGAGCTACACTCCAGCCCTTTTTATTTTTTATTTTGAAACAGGGTCTCACTTATTGCTGAGGCTGGCCTAGAGCTTGCGATCCTCCTGTCTCAGCCTCCCAAGTACTAGGGTTTTAGGTGTGCCCCACTGTGTTCTTCTAATAGATTTTTGAGTGTAAAATACAGTATTGCTAACTATAGGCACAATATTGTATATAGATCTCAAGGACTTATCTTGTGTAACTGAAATTTTGTACCCACTAATTAGTGACTCCCCACTTCCCGTAACACCCAGCCCCTGGGAACAACCATTCTATTCTTTGCTTTTATGAGTTTGGCTACTTCAGGTGCTTTATATAAGTGGAAGCATGTGGTATTTCACTGGCTTACTTTACTTACCAAAAGCTAATAATATAATTTAAAATGAGTTAAACACTTCAATAAACATTTCACCAAAGAAGATATACACATGGCCAACAAGTATATGAAAGATTGCTACTCATCAGAGAAGTGAAAATTCAATCCACAATAAGACATGACTTCATATCTGTTAGGATGGCTATATGTTGTCATATATATGTATGTGTAAATATGAATTACATATGTATGTATACTCACACATATACACAAAACAAGTGTTGGTGAGGACATGAAAAGTAAACCATGTACACTGTTGATGAGAATGCAAAATGGTATAGCTGCCATGGAAAACAATATGAAAACTCCTCCTTTAAATTAAAATTAAAACTATCATGTGATCTTGGAAATCCTACTTTCTGTATATTAATTCAAAAGAAGTTAAATCAGTGTCTAGAAGACATATTAGCACTCCCATTCATTATAGCACTATTTGCAATAGCCAAGATGTGGAACCAACCTAAATGTGTACTGAAAGATGAATGATAAAAATTGTGATATATAAATACAATGGAATATTATGTAGCCATAAAAAGAAGGAAATTCTGCAAAAATGAGTCAACATAGATGAATCATGAAGACGTGCTAAGTGGATTAACACACTTTTCTTTTTTAAAATACTTTTATTGATGAATTATAGTTTCACATCGTAATGTAGTTCATAGTGATAGTGACATACATGCACACAGCACTTGGTGGGCTTTCCCCCAGTGCCCTCCCATTCCTCTACTCTTCCCCATACAGGGTATTGAGATTGACATTGGTACTCTCACATATGTACAAGTCCATGGAAGTGATTCCTTCATTGATCCTCCCTCTCCCTGTTCCCCTTCCTCTAGACCACCTCCCTGGCTCCACTGGAGTTTATTCTCCATTATCTGAAGTCCCTCTGGTATCCCAATTACTCCCTAGCTTCCACATATGAGAGAAAACATGACTCTTCACTTTCTGTGATTGGCTAATCTCATAGAGAACATAATGTTCTCTAGGTCCATCCATTTTCTTGCAAATGACATAGTTTTCTTCTTCTTTATTGCTGAGTAGAATTCCATTGTGTATATCCCATAATTTTGTAATCCATTTATCTATTGATAGATACTTAGGTTGGCTCCATAATTTGGCTATTGTGAATTGTGCTGCTATAAACATGGATATGCATACATTACTATAATATTCTGATTTCAGTCTCTTTGGAAAGATACCCAAGAGTGGTATAGCTGGATCATATGGTGGACCCATTCCCCCAAAGCTCAGGAAATTAAAACAAGAATTAATAAATGGGATGGCATTAAACTAAAAAGTTTCTGCTCATCAAAGGAAACCATCAAGAGTCTAAAGCAAGAGAACCTACAGAATGGGAGAAGATCTTTGCCAGCTATTCCTCTGATAAAGGACTAATATCTAGAATATACAAAGAACTTAAAAGACTTAATACTCAGTAAACAAATAACCCAATCAAGAAATGGGCAACTGAACTAAATAGACATTTCACAAAAGAAGAGATACAAATGGCCAATAAATACATGAAAAAATGTTCAGCATCATTAGCAATCAGGGAGATGCAAATCAAAACTACACTGAGAGCCGGGTATGGTGGCGCACACTTGTAATCCTAGTACTTGGGAGGCTGAGACCGGAGGATCCAGGTTCACTGCCAGCCCCAGCCACTTAGTGAGGCCCTCCACAACTTAGTGAGACCCTGTTTTGAAATAAAGAATAAAAAAAAATAGGGCTGGGGGTGTAGCTCGGAAGTAGAATGTCCCTGGGTTCCATCCCCGGTACCACAAAAAACAAAACAAAAACACATACACACACACACACACACACATGCACACACAAAAACTACACTGAGATTTCATCTAACTCCAATCAGAATGGCAATCATCAAGAAGTCAAATAACAATAAACGCTGGTGAGGATGTAGAGAAATAGGAACTCTTCTACATTGTTGGTGGGATTACAAATTAGTATATCCACTATGGAGGTTAGTGTGGAGATTCCTCAGAAAATTGGGGATGGATCCATCATATGATCCAGCTATATACCACTCCTGTTTTTCGCTTAAAAGAGTTACAGACCCACTATGACTAGGGCCCATGAATCCACTGTATTCTTTTCCTATGTGGCCATTGAGATGTATCCTTACATATATATGGTGACAAAGAAAATAAAATGCGGATCCCATTCTTTATTCCAACTTATCCAAGGGAAATGCTTAATTTTTACTAAAAACACTTGAAATTTGAGAATTGTTAACACTGTTACACAATATTCCCTCAGTGATTTTTCTTCCCTAATAGGGCCGGGGGTGTAGCTCGGAGGTAGAACGCCCCTGGGTTCAATCCCCGGTACCGCAAAAAAAAAAAAAAAAACATTTCCTTTTATTATCTCTCTGAGTTTTCTTTACTTTCCTTTGTTGGAATCAGAATTCTTTAGACGAGTTTTAAAGAAGTTTTCAGAGTGTCAAGGTTAAGCAAAACCAGAGAATAGTGGCATAACACTTCTTTCTCCAAATAAGTGTCTGCTACATCAACACATCTGCTATATGACTGGGGCTAAGCAGAGAGTTGGGTCAGAAAACAATGTAATGAGAGTGTTGAAGAGGTGGCATTATCCTTGTTAGCAGTATGCCATAGAGGGCAACATAAGAGGGTTGAGAATACAGGCTATGACGTTTTTCTTCCCACAAAAGCACTCAGTTATCATTTTCCGATGACTCTGCATACAACAAAGCAAGATGGGCTACACATTTTCTACTTCCTTGAGTTCCACTACCAGATTTTAATAGCTTTGTAGATTGAGGGTTGTTCTTTCTAGAACCTGGAAACATGGAAGTTACATTTGAAGGCAATGTCTTTCCAAAAGAAGTTATAAAAGTAAGAGGTGGAAGTTCAAGATGTTCACTTTTGCATGAGGCAAGCAAACACTATTGTTTTCATGCAAAAACCAAGGGAGTAAACACAGAAATATGTTGCTTAGGATTATCTTGATGGTTTAATGAGTCTTCATGAAATTTCAGGTGTACTCCCAATTCTCAGCTCTGCCCATAATTGCATATTTTAATTACTCTGGAGCATAGAGGGAGATTTTGCTAATCCTTAGCTTTAACATGCTCAAGTGATTTGAATACTTTTAGCTCCTCATCCAGTAGTATGCATATTCTATATTGAGGCCACATTAACTATGCCAGGGGCCAAATGAGGACCTGGGAGAATGGTTTTCAAAACATGGTCTCAGCAAAAGAGATGTATTGTCATTAAGTCAAAACAGCTTCCTAAATGTCCAATGAAACCCAGTCTACTATAACCTCAAACCAAATATTCAGAGATAAGTCTCTCAGGATGCAACTATCACTTCTAATAAGTTTTGGGATATATATATATATATGTATATATATATGTATATCCCAAAACTTACATATATATATATATATATATATATATATATATATATACTTGCAGTACTGGGGATTGAACCCAGGGGCATTCTACCTCCGAGCTACACCCCAGCCCTATTTTTTATTGTTTATTTTGAAACAGAGTCTCACTGGGTTGCGGAGGGCCTCACTAAGTAGCTGAGGCTAGCTGTGAACCTGGATTCTCCGGTCTCAGCCTCCCAAGTACTGGGATTACAAGAGTGCGCCGCCACGCCTGGCTTTGGGGTATATGTTTAAAATAAGTTTATTTTATTAAATAATTTACAAAACTGAAATAAATTGACTGTAGAGATGCCCATTACTGGGGTGTTTCATTTGTGAAAGATCAGTTTATATCATGAGTCCAAATAAAGGCTGTTTATTGGGATTCCAATCTTCTGAATTGTGTTTGAGTACTCCCCCTTTTGTCCCAACTGTTATTTTTTCCTGGGTTTGAAAGGGCAGTTCATATTAGTAGGGGATGAAGGAGAGAATGATTAGAGAGGTTGCTTAGGAACTTGCCTGCTAAGCTTGCTTGCTAAGCAATCGCCTTTGCCAGATACGTGTCATCCTCTAAGATGATAGTTAGCTTGGGAACCAACTTTCCGACTCTGCTGCTGATACTGGGCCTGAAAACACTTTGGGAGGTCTCTTTTTGGAAATGGTGCTGAAGGTCAGTTTATAAACCACACAAAACTAACTTCCTTCCTTCCTACCTTTGTTTCTCCTTCTTTAAAAGAACAAATTCTATTATTGACCTCATTTATTAAATTTTATTGCAAATGATGTTGATGTTTGGATGTTTCAAAATGACAAACTTGTAAATAAAAAGCATATTGAGGAAATCTGAATTAACCATGGACATTAGTCAGCAATGATGTTTGCTTCATGAATTGTAACAAACATGTAATGCAAATTTAAGACAATAATAGGAGAAACAAGGTATGAGGTACTTGGAAATTGTTTTTGCATATAAAACAATTTAGAATTTTATAATTCTGTAATTGTGAAATTATTCCAAAAGAAAAATATTTTTTAAAAAGGACAAATTTCATATTCAAGATATGTTGCCTTTTTCTGATACCTCTCATTGATAAGAAGAGAGGAGAGCCAAGGTGGTGGCGCATGCTTGTAATCCCAGTACTTGAGAGGCTGAGACCAGAGGATCCAGGTTTACGGCCAGCCTCAGCTACTTAGTGAGGCCCTCCACAACTTAGTGAGACCCTGTTTCAAAATAAAGAATAAAAAATAGGGCTGGGGGTGCAGCTCAGAGGTAGAATGCCCCTGCATTCAATCCCCAGTACTGCAAAACAAAAAAAAAAAAAAAAAAAAGAAGAGAGGAAATGAGGAATAAAACAAACAAAACCCTGTTTGTTAGTATTATGTTTAGAATTTTGTTTATATTCTCATTTAATTCTCACAATAGCCCTGTGACAGTAGTTATTATTTTGATCTTATGAAAGAAAGACAGAAAGAGAAGAGAGAAGAAAGGAAGAGAGAAAGAAAAATACTCAGAAAAATTAAATAATTCAGCCAAGCAAAAATAGCTAATATGCAGTAATCTTAGAATTTGGCCTAACATTGAGCTAAACCCCAGCCCTATTTCATTTTTTTATTTGGAAACAAGGGTCTCACTAAGTTGCTGGGGCTGGCTTTGAACCTGTGATCTTCTTGTCTCAGCCTCCCAAGTACTGGGATTACAGGTGTGTGCCACCACGCCTGGATAAGAAGCGCTTGTGTGTGGTACTGGAGATTGAACCCAGGGGCATTCTACCTCTGAGCTACACTCCCAGCCCTATTTTATTTTTTATTTTGAAACAAGGTGTCACTAAATTGCTCAGAGCCTCCCTTAGTTGCTGAGGTTGGCCTCAAACCTGAGATCCTCCTGTCTCAGTGTCCCAAGTACTGGGATTACAGGTGTGCACCACATGCCAGGAAGCTTTTTCTAATTAGGCTAGTGCCCTTGCAGGTGTTCCCTCGGCCTCAGGACTTGCCCAGAACAGCATTAATACCACTTTTATGTGATTTTCTATATTTATCCATGTATCCCCCATAAAAGTGACCTCTTTGAGGGTTGGAACTATGTCTCACACATCTCTGTGTTCTCATGACCTATCTTAGTGTCTGTTTTGCCTTAGGAACCTAGAAAACCTTTGTGGAATTGAATTAAACTTAAATACACCAAAGTAGTCAAACCCCTGTGAAAATCTCTTATTTATACTGATTTTGCTCCAAAATTTGTCATATAACCCCAAGTTTTATGGGGATTATTCCAAAACCTTTCTTGTTTTTTAATACCAGTTGACTAAAAAACTGGGCAAACACATGAAAGGAATAAAATTCTAAAAGAAAGAAACTCTAAAAGAAAGAAATCCATCCTGAAGAAAGAAATCCTGAATATAGGGATTTTCTTTCAGATAAAAAAATTTCTTATATTTGATTCTGAAATTGGGGCATAAAATCTATAGAAAAGGATTTAGAAATTATGATGTTTCCTCCCAACAAAGGCATGGCTACTCATAAATAATGTAATTTTGTTTTTATGGAAAATAGAATTGTCACGTATTGCTTAAAACTTACACGAAGCCATGGCACAATAGCTAGCCCTCTGCCTCATAGTAATAGTACCATTCCTCGTTTCTCTCCATTACCTGTTTTGTTTGTGCCACCTATTAAGAGTTGGTCATGTCTGGGCATGGTGATGTACTCCCAGTACTTGGAAAGCTGAGACAGGAGGGCGCAGGTTGGAGGACAGCCTCAGCGACATTAATGAGACTCTCAGTAACCTAGTGAGACCCTGTTTCAAACAAAAAATAAAAATGGCTGGGGGTGTAGCTCAGAGGTAGAATGCCCCTGGGTTCAATCCCCAGAACTGGAAAAAAAAAAGGAGTTGGTCATGGGAGGGCATTGAGTACCTTTGCAAATGAGCCACTGGGGAGTCTCTGGCCACTGGCACCTTGAACAAAGGACAAACAAGAACTCAGAGACTCACTAATCAGAAAAGTCTTCATTGTTTGTTTTTAGAAACAAAGCCTTAGTGAAGGTATGGACTTCTTAGGTTCATAGAGCCTTAATTTCTGGGTCCTCTGCCTGCTGCCTATCATGATAAACAACCAGGATTTTCATTGTTTCTCTTTCCCCATAGCCTGTGATGGTTGAGACCACTCTCCTATTCTTCATTTATTTAAAGTCCCAATTTGGTGTACTACATTGCTTATTGATTTATATTTTGTTGTGTTTTTCACATCATGATAACCTTATAACTCAAGTGGAAGAGAAGAATTTGATTTATAATGATGGGATGTATTTGCACAATTACTTGCTGCTGCAACTGTCATGTAGTTGGAGAGCTAGGTACATCTAAATGAAATTGTGAGTCTCCTTTGACCCTGGAGGAGTTTTAAATCACCAATCTTCCTCATACAAGCAATTCTGTCCTCATTACTGAAATAGTTTAGAAGTTCATAGAAAAACAAGTTGTTTGTGTCTTCCATACCCACAAAACTTCATATTCAATCCCATAACTACTTTTCTTTGTGTTGAATGCTAGTAATTCTCTTTTGCTGATGTTTAAAACTCTTCACATATGTCTTATCTTCTTAGAATAAATATTCCCCAAGAGAAAGATTTCTGTCTCATATTTATTAATATTTCAGAATGTTTAGATTTGCATATAACATGCATAAAGGCTTTTCATATAACGTGCTGGGCTAAATATAGTTTATTATACTCAGCATTCGCTTCAACTTCCTTTTTATCCTTACCAATCCATATAAAAGGGTCTAAAATACTAAAAGCTACATATCTTAGACTCCTTTTGAGTTTGGGTGATGATATGATGTATTTTCAGCCAGAAAGATGTATATGCATGGGACTGGGGGGAAGATAGAGGACGCCTTTCTACAGAGATGCTGCTGGCAAGCCAGCTCCCAAGGTTGAAGGTATTTTCAGCATCCGGTGTCATATTACACTCTAAGCCAACCAACTTGTAGGTGTGGGGCCACGGGATGATCACAGAGTCATCCCTAGTCATAATTGGGGTAGGGAGTGACTTTGAAGAAAAAAATCCAATCAGTGGCAGTTCCCTGACTAATATCTCCAGCCTTTCAATTTTGGGGAAATTATTATCTTTTACAAATAGTGACTTATCATGGGAAGAGCTTAAAACACATTGAGAGATGATTAATGAGGCATGAACCATAAACCCTTTGGCTGTCTCCAAATGGCACTCCTGGCTGTGGAGTGAGGACAGCATACCAGTTGTCTTGATTCTCCTCCCACCGAGCTATCTGCTGGGCTGGATCTGTGAGTAACTGAACCCCTTTTCTTTGAGTTTCCTGCAGTTCTTTCTCATGCACATCTTCCCGGCAGGTCTGTAAATGAGAACCACATCCATTAGTTTGACGGTCTTGGCTTTCCTGAGTATAATGATGGCTGCTAATGTTAACAAGGTACTTTACTATGTACAAATATCTTTCCCCAATTTTAACAATCTCAGCCTATCAAAACCTTATGAGGTAAGTAAAGCAAGCAGAAATCATATTACCTTCATTTTACAGATAAGAGAAATATCCAGGAGACAGTTGTTATGAAAAACAGTATGGAGGTTCCTCACAAAACTAAAAATAGAACTGCCATGTGATCCAGCAATCTCACTTCTGGGTATATATCCAGACACACATATTTTTAAATGAGGGATGGATTTGGTTTGGATTAAAAACAACTCTTCTGTATCATTAGCTGTTTTCTTGACAAATAGTTATTATAGAGTTGAACCATTGTGCCCAAAAGTTAAAGATCAATAGTGTTAAAATGTCTAAACCTCAAGGCAGTCTGTGGTAATGAGAGACTTGGTGAACAGATTTCTCCACAGGCAGGTCTTTATTATCGGCTTTTGCAAGTTAACATGATTTATAAGCAGCAGAGAAGGCTTAAAAAAAGTTCTTTGTAGGAGAATTTGTGAACTTTTGCCTATCTTTGCAATCTAGATTTTGACCCAAGGCAAAGGGATACTTCCTGGGTTACTCTGGTTCACTAGCTGTGAGTTATTCAGGGGCAAAAAGACCGTGTCTTACTCATTTGTAAAGCATGTGCAAAATGCTAAGAATACAGACAAATGTCCACTAGCTATGCTGGCGGTTCTCATTCCAAAGTTCCTCTGAATTAATTCATTATCTTTTTGTTGGGAATGGGATTCTGGTGATTGAACCCAGGGTTTCACACATGCTAAACATACATTCTACTGCTGAAATACACCCCAGCCATAATTCATTATCTTTTGAGATACTGTGTTGAATGCTTAACCTCAAATACTAACATGTATCTCCAGCCCTTCATTTGGAATTCTCTCCTAGTATAAAAGCAATCAGGTTTTTTCCCGGCATGATGACTTTTTATAAAAGCTTGCTGTTTACTGCATCTGCTCCCATTATTCTCTCTCCTTACACATTTAATTCACTCTTAATTTTCCTTTTGTCAGCTGCTGTGGGTAAATCACAAGCACAGGCAGAAGGACAGTGGAACATTCTCCTCTTCTCTTCTAGACACATGCTCATTAGTCAGAATATTTTTAATGTCAAACAGAGGAATAGATGAATCACCAAGTCATTCTCCAGGACTCTAAAGAAACCTGGTCCTGTGGCAAGAACTCAGCTTTGCTGCCTGTCCTACCTGTGTTCTCACTGGGCTGTCATAGGAGAAGAGATGGGCAAAGGGCCCTAAGGAGTTGCCACGGGGTGGGGGGGATTGGGGAAGCTCACCTCAGGACCAGTGAGGTCCTTAGAGTACATGATGGAAAAATATTCAGCACGAGTCAATCAGAGAATTGACAGAAATTTATTTAGAAAAGAAAACATTCAAGGGAGAATGCAGGCCACCTCGAGAGTGAGATACATTTGGGGATTCCGAGCTCCTCTTTTAAAGGAAACTTGGTGAATGGTAGGTGCTCAGTCAACATTCTCACTGCTGTGACCCAATAAACTTGACTGACCACACACAACTTACATGGAGAAGATTTATTTGCCTACAGCTTTTGGAGATTTAGAGCTTCAGTCCATGTGAAGCTGGGTCTGTCAGAGCTCAGGCATGGTGGCAGGAAGCAGAGGAGAGTGCAATGCTCTGCTCTCACATTGTGGGGGCTGGACTCAGAGAGAGAGCAGGGGGAGGAGTGGGACTTTATGTAATCCCCAAGGCCACACCCCCAGGGCCCCCCCCTTAGCAACCAAGCCCTACTTCCAACGTTGCCACCTTGTTTCCGAGGGCTAGGGAGACATTCTAAATCCCACCCATGACAGTGGCTATGGGAGGGTAGGTAGAGGTGACCTTGGTCCAGGGATCTCAAGGTGGTTTATGGAGGTCTGGTCATTCTTAGTATCGTTAGGCTGATGTGGTCTCTATTATCCAATCAATAGATACCCCTGGAAAATCCCTTTATAGGTTTTTCAAAATATTGTTTTGCTATTGCTTAAACCACTTATAAGGGGGAGAGGAATTAATAGTGCACAGGTAATTATCATAGGTGAATTAATTTTTGATGAACTTTAAGATTTATAGATTTCCCAGGAAATTGGGAGTGACAGGGCTAGGAGAGAGACTGGCTTAGGGAGTAACAGGCCTGGAAAGGTGTATAGAACTTCTGAACTAAAATTTTATTTCCTTTTCCTTCCTTTGTCTCTTTTCTACCTATTTCTTTATTTCATCAATCCTTCCTCAGGGCTGTGCTTTCAGATACAGAAATCAGGGTGCTGACTGCACTGGCTCTTCTACTGAACTGGAATGGTTGACATTCAGTTGACAATTTTGTGAGAATTTCCAGGGAATGAGGAAATCTGAGTCTGGCTCTCTCATGCTTCCTCTTGTTGTTCCATTTTTGTACATCCCCTTCCTTTTCGAAGAAAGAAAATAAATGTCTTGTAATTTTTGAGGAGTTCCATTCAGAATAGGTTTTTTTGGTATCCAAGTTATGAATATTAAAAAAATTATCCCTTACTGCCCACATTGTCCCAAAGTCTAAGAGGAACAGACTTGGCAGAAACTATGGCATGTATTTGCTTTTCCTTTTCTCAAGAAATTCCCAGAAGATTCTTTCCTCAGAAAGAGAGGCTTAAGTAATGCCCACTCTTTGTTACCAATGCTCAGTGAGAGAGTTGGCAACACGGAAGCAAGCAGCTATTAGCGGTGGCATTTGGGCCATGAGTGGTTTGCCGATGTTGAGAATGCAATATTTCAAAATGGAGCTGAGTGGAAAAGCCAAATTCAAATTGATAAGGGGACTGTACATGTGCTTCATTTAACTCTAGACAGATTTTTGACTACTTGTGTCATATGCAAATGTGTACAACAATGCTTGAAATTGGATTTCCATTTCACTTAATTAGATTAGTGTGAGACCTGCATAATAATCAACAGTTAGTAGTCTTGCTACTACTGGGGTCCAGGATTTCAGAATGATTGCTGGTTTTGAAATTTGTTCTGTCCCAGGGGAATGAGGTCAATTCATTTTTTGGGGGTGTAGTTATGGTTGGTTTTACTTATATTTGTGTGGTCCAATTAAAGGACCTCAATTTGCTTTAACTCAGATAACTGGACATAAATATAGAATTGTGTTTAAAAATTCTGAATAAATAATTAAGGATTTTTAAAAATTAAAAACTGCACTTGAACAAAAATAAGTTTAAGTACAATTTTTTTCTTGAGTTTCAAAGAAAATGAATAATGAAACCTCACTGCATGTTTTCTCTCCAACATGAATAATAGGAATTTGAAATCCATTATAATTCCAATTAGGGTGTTTTCTCTCCAGGTTTTAGATATCTACAGTGTGTGGCCTGCAAAGAGAACAGCTTTACATAATTACAAAAGACAAGGAAGATTGGTTTCAGAAAAGCCAATGGTGGAACAGACGATTACACATAAAATTCTGGGCAAGAAGAAAATGACAATACCAAGAGAGAGAGGAAGAGCTCAAGAGAGCGATACTAAGAACTCATTCAGAAATCAAGTAAACCCAAATAGCATTTATCCAAGCAGACAGCAGCTCTGCCGTGTTCTATTAAGCAAAAGGAAGGCAGATGTTCCATCTTGTCCCTGTTGGGAAGGTTTTCATTTGTAGCTGGGTGATGTTTTTAAATAAGACTTTTCTAAGTACTGCCTTCTAAAAGGAAATAAAATTCCATGGCACGCTATAGGAATTTTAGGCCACTTTGGTAGCTCTCAGATGTGCTGTATAACATGTAGAAATAGGAAAAGTTCAAGACTTGGGGTTAAGGACTCCCTCTATGTCTGCCTTTGCCATGAAGAAGGCTTTCTACCTTTTCATACCTCAGCTACTTCATTTGTTAAGCAGGATTATAATAGCATACTGTGAAATTGATGTGCCTCTTAACTTCCCTGGGTCTCAGGATTTTTATCTGTAACGAGATTATTTTATGACGCTAGAGAATATCTAAGGAAAAGAACTTCATTTGTGTGTGTGTATAAGCTAATTCTCAATTACCTCCTCATTTATAATATTCTGGCCCTGCTATTTCCCTTTCATTTTTCATGGGGTATTTATGATGATTAAATAAGACCATGTACAGGTAATTATTTTGAACAGTATAAAGGGTTATCTAGAAATCAAGGTGGGAACCTTATTGTTAATTCAACATGAGTCTTTGAAACAAATTCCAATTTTTGCTCAAAATATCTATAAATCATATATCCAGTCTGAGGCAGAATCCTATGGGGAATTCTGTTACTCCAAAATGAGTAAGCTGTGGAGACAGAATTTGAATTCAGTAGTAAAACCAGGGACCATGCTACCAATGATCATTTACATACTATGTAAATGATTCCCCCGACTCCAGTACTCAAACTGGAGTGGGGGGAATGATGATGAAAGGGGTTAACCTTCTTTTCTCCTTCCTTTTGGGTTCTTTCCATTAATGGGGAATGCCCATCCCTCCCTCCTTTCTTTCTTATAATAGGCATCTGTAACATTAAAGAAGAGATGCTTGGAAGCATTCTTTTTACTGAGAAATCACAGGGGTTACAGCCTCAGTGATTATTGATAAGAGAAATATGCATTTTACCTTTTCTGTTATATATGACCTGTGTAACTAGAGTCTTGATTTAACAATGCTGGAAATCTACAGGTATTCTTGAAAAACCTGTGAATGGTTGTGGTTATCTTAAATTTTATAGTTATTACTAATGTATCTCATAAAACTTCAAGAAGATAAGAATCTGGAAAAAGGTAAGCATTATTATAAAAAATGAAGTTTTTATAATGGGCTATGAGTTGCAATGTGGTGGTGGTGGTGATATATGTGTTTGTATTTAGTTGGGAAGAGATAGATGCAATGACATGGGCAAGATTGATAACATTTCTCCAATGCCATCTTTTCTGAGTCAGGTTGGAAGCAGAACTTAAACTCCCATGAAAGCTGGCAGGCATAATGAAGTCAACATTTGCTAAGACCTTGCAGTTAGATTCAAGTCTGTGCTCAGGATCCATAAGTATCGTGTATACGAAAGGGAGTATGTGTTGATGGTGTGTGACAGACTGGATGTATAATGGAAGGGAGTATAAGGAGCCTAAGATATATCAAATGTTTACAACTTGGGTCACTGGGATGGGAGGGACAGGAAGAGAAGCAGGTTTGGCAGGAAATATGGTGAGTTTTCAGACTGGGATTTCTTCTTATTTATTTTTGTTTTGAAACAGAGTCTCTCTAGGTTCCCAAGAGTCTTGCTACATTGCTGGGGCTGTCATTGAACCTGCAATCCTCCTGTCTCAGTCTCCCAATCCCAGTCTCCTGGGATTACAGGCATATGCCACCAGATTGGGACATATTTTTTGTGAATGACTGAGAGATAGTCAGCTAAGGATGACAGTGGCCTCTCAGAACTGTAGATGTATACCTCAAGGGGGGCATCCATACTCAATGTGTAGATTTGAGATTCATTAGCTTTGTAAGAAGTGGGTTTTGGAATAGGATGTCCATTGAGATACTTTTATAGAAGTTGATTTTAAGCAGAGGCAGGTACAGAATGAAATAGAAAGTAAATTGGTCTAGAAAATAAATTGGTCTTGGTCAACACAACTGCATAATCCTACTTCAGTTCCTTAGCACACTTTGTGTTCTCTGCTGGACTAGTTCTTCCCCCATAAAACTATGAAGGTGGGTCATTGCCATACCCTCTTCAATACTTGGCTGAAATGTCACCATTCAATGAAGCCTTCAATGACTACCCCATTTAAAACCGCAATCTCCTCCACGTTTAGCATTCCCTATCCCCCTGCCATGCATTATTTTTTCTAAAGCACTTTTCACCATCTGACATGCTGTAAGTTCAGCTTTATGATTTGTTTAATGTTGGTCTCCATCCACTAGAATTGCAAGCCCCATGAGGGTGGGGACTTTTGTTTACTTTGTATTTCTGGCCTCTTTGAGATTTCCTGGCACATAGAAGGAGCTCCAAAATACTTGTGGAGAGAATGAATAGGCTCATGGAGACTTAAAGATACAGATTTGTGACCATTAACCTTGAAAATGAAGGCAGCCCCCCACTTTTGTTGTCAGAGAGTAAAAAAAGATGATGTGCTGACTTGAGAGCAAGGAATGTGAGGCCATGTTTTGTGACTAGAAAATGTTTAAAGAAGACAAATGGTAAAGCAATTTGTCTTCCAGAGAGGATAATTTAGAATATTAATGGGGCTGCTGATAAGTTAGTCAAGAAAATTAAGGATGTGCTCGCAGTGTTTGTGCAGGTGGAGATTGATGGCCAGAGAGCCACGTTGGAGGGACAGCAGCATATCTGCAAACCAGGCAGGCTGTGGCTCTGTTTGGCTGGCCATAATGATCTCTCTTGTATACTCAAGGTTGTTGTAAATGGGAGATCAACTCTGGTTTCTTAAAGTGCTTTGTTGAAATGTCTGACTCAGAGAAGTTAAGGATTCGACCAGAGGAACTACTCTAGTAGAGAAAAACAAAGAGAATGAGTGTTTTAGATGTAGGAGATTTGAAATTAAATCATTTTATTTGTTTATTTATTTATTTATTTATTTATTTATCCTTTGTGGTACTGAGGATTGAACCCAGGGGCATTCTAGCTACAATCTAAATCCCCAGCCCTTTTTATATCTTTTTGTTAGGAAGCAGGGTCTTGCTAGGTTGCTGAGAGTCTCACTATGTTGCTGAGGCTGTCCTTGAGCCTGCAATCCTCCTGTCTTATCCTCCCAAATACTAGGATTACAAGCATGCACTATCATGTCTGGTAATTAAATCATTTTAGAGAAAAATAATGTTCCAAATAATATAACTAGAATGAAAAAATAACAAGGATATGTAGACATATAGGGCAAATTCAGTTCTCTTCAAATGTGTATTTAAAAGTTTATATTCCAAAACACAAATGATTGCCTATTGTTTACATATATTATCAACTTCTTTTTCTGGAAGGAGATTTTGGATAATAAATTCTCAAGAATGATAATCCCTATCTCATCTTCCCAAGAGCTGATCATTTTCTGAGCGGCATCATTTTGGAATCTCATCAGTAAATACAAATTTGGATTATGAGGCAGATGCAGGGGTGGTCCTTTCCTAGCTGGAGGAGGTGTTCTACTCTTTCCTCCTGTTTACTCCTCTAAATGCTTCAAAGCTCTTCTCACATATTCTGGTGCCACTCAGTGCTCCTTAGTTACAAGCAACAGACACCAGTTCTGGCTAATTTACAACAAAAAGGAATTTCTTGGAGGGTGAGAGTAACACATGAGATTGGAAAGGAGACCCAGTCATTAGACTTGGAACAAAGACCAGGCTGCTCTGGCTGGTCTTGGTGGCAGAAATGTCTGCACCGTCTTCCCCAGGTTGAGCTGTCAAATGAACTTTTTCCAGCTATCTTCAGTGTTTATATGACATAGCTCATGATTTACCTTCTAGAAAAGGAATACTGATTTGTCTAGTTTGGATAAGGAAAGATAGAACTTCTAATTATCATCCCCACGCATCTGATCCAATAGGAAAGAAATAATTTTCCCAAAAGAAACCAAAGGATGTGAAATGGATGATGGGCAGTGAGAAGCAGCCAATATCCAAAATGACTCTGAATTAAGAGAACCCTAGCAGTCTCATTTCTATGCTTCACATTTTGTCTTTGACACCTCTAGTCTCTTGATGCTTAGTTAATCAGAGTACCAGTAGAAAATTAGTTGGCTCTTTTATATATATATATACTGGGAATTGAACCCAGGGGCATTCTACTTCTGAGCTGCACCCCAGCCCATTTTTTTTTTAAATTTTGAAACAGAGTCTCTTGAAGTTGCTGAGGCTGGCTTTGAACCTGCAATCTTCCTGTCTCAGCCTTCCAAGTACTGGAATTACAGGCATGTACCACTATGCCTGGCTAGTTGGCTTTTTTTTAATGTGCTCTGTGATGAAACTATAGAGCTTTATGGCTCTCTTCTGCTAATCTATAGGTGAATAAAAGTAAGACTTGGAGTAAAACAGTTTAGGCAAGGAGCTATTAAACATCAGTCTTGAGCTACTGTTTCTAATAGTGTTAATGGTGTTGCTTTATCAGAATATTTTCATTGTTTTGCTTCTTAGTGGGAGTCTCTTTTCAGCCTCATCGTTATTCAGGAAGAGTCTTCCTACCAGGATGGATTTGTTTTTGTTTGGTCTATCTGTAAGAACAGCCTGTAACAAATAACTCCTGAATCTCAGTGGCTTGTAACAAACATTTACTTCCACTTACTGGTTTGAGATCTAGTGGTTCTGATGGGCTCCACTGTGCTCAGTTGGGTTTAGCTGAGATAGACAGGAGGGTACACTAAAAGCAAATTTCTGAGAATCCTGTGGATTTAACTTTATGGTAAAGAAACAATTCTGCAAGTTTATTACTATTATATAGTATCCTTCAGGTACTGTGACTGGGGAAGGCAGCCCTGGTTGCAATGTCCCCATATCATGCATAGTACTATTAATTGCTTTTAAATCTTGAAGAAGTCTCCATTTGCCTGATTTTTTTTTATAATAAACACTGGAGTATTCCAAGGACTATTAGATTCTTTCAAATACCCTTTTTCTAATTGCTTTTTTACTAGCTATTCTATAGCTTATATTTTTTCCTTTTTTCTTTTTGAAGTTATTTTGACAATCCTTACTCATGTGTCCTTGCTGACCACATGAAAACAGACCCCTTTTCTGGCTTGGGGTCCAGCTCTATGGAGCTGTTGAATGTAGGAGCCAAACGATTGCCCCTTCATGGCTGCAGCATAGGCCATTCCCTGGACCACTGCTGGTGAGGCGTCTGTGCAATGCCCCATGATCTCTTTTTACCTTCTCGCCTTCTTAACCTGGTGAGCCTTTACCAGTGAGCCTGCAGCGCTCTGGCGAGGTCCTATCCTTGCCTGAAAATTAAATTTTTTGAA
>PVJS01038123.1:0-19565 GCA_004027185.1 Glis glis
CACACACACACAGAGAAATGGACCCTTATCTCACACCATACACAAAAATCACCTCAAAATATATTAAAGACACTATATAACTCCAAGAAGAAAATACATTGGGAATGCTTCAGGACACCAGTGTTGGCAATGATTTCATGGATATCACAAAACTGCACAAGCATAAAAGTAAACAGGCAGGGCTACATCAAACTAAAAAGCTTCTGCACAATAAACGATCAACAGAGTAGAAAAGCAACCCATAGAATGGCTGTAGAATGGGAGAAAAAATCTGCAAACCATGTATTTTTACTAAAATATATGTTTACATATGAATATGACACATATTTATATAATATGTATTATAATTATGTACACATACACACACACAACTAAAAACATCATAAAGCAGGGTAGTCTGTGCCTGTAGACTCAGCTACTAAAGGCTTAGGGTGAAAGATATCCTGAGCCCAGGAATTTGAGGCCAGTCTATAGACAACATAATCCAGATCCTGTCTCAAAAAACCAAACACAGCCAGGAGTGGTGATGCATGCTTGTAATCCTAGTACTTGGACTGAGACAGGAGGATCCGGGTTCGCGGCCAGCCTCAGCTACATAGTGAGGCCCTCCGCAACTTAGTGAGACCTGTTTCAAAATAAAAAGAATAAAAAATAGGGCTGGGGGGTGTAACCCAGAGGTAGAATGTCCTTGTACCGCAAAAAAAAAAAAAACAAAAACAAACAAAAAAAACCCCCCACAACAGCCAGGTGTGGTGGCCCAATGCCTGTAATCCCAGTACTTGTTAGGCTGAGATAGGATAGGAGGTTTGAGGCTAGCACTTGGTAATTTAGCAAGGCCCTGATTCAAAATAAAAAATAAAATAGGGCTGGGAGTGTAGCTCAGAGGTAGACTGTCCCTGGGTTCAAGCCGTAGTACTACGTACACACACACACACACACACACGAATAAAGTAAAAAACAAAACAAGACAATAACAACAAGACAAGAATTGGTGAAAATGAAAGAAAATGGAACCCCTATATACTGTCGAGAATGCAAACTGGTACAGCTGCTTTGGAAAACAGTATGAAGGATTTTTTATTTTTGTGGTGCTGGGAACTGAACCCAGGGGCATTCCACTTCTGAGTTATATCCCCAGTCCTCTCATATTTGAAAATAGGGTCTCACTAAGTTGCAGAGGCTCACGAACTTTCGATCCTCCTGTCTCAGCCTCCCAAGTACAGGGATTACAAGCATGCGATACCACACCCGGCTGAAGGGTTTTTTGTTTTGCTTTGGGTTTTGGTGTTGGGGATTGAGCCCAGGGCCTTACACATGCCAAGCACATGCTCTATCATTACGCTATATTCCCAGCCCAGTATAAAGGCTCTAAAAAAAATTAAAAATAGTACTACCATATGATCCAGCAATTCCACTTTTGGATATTTATCCAAAAGAATCAGGATCACCAAGAGATACTGTCACTCCTATGTTCATTGTAGCACTATAGCCAAGATGTGGAAATAACCTAAATGCCTACTGATGGATTAATGGAGAAAGAAAATGTGCTATATTCACATATAATGGAATACTATTCAGCCTTAGAAAAGGAAATTCTAACATATGCAACAAACGGATGAATTTTAAGGACATTATGCTAAGTGAAATAGTCACGAAAACACAAATACTCCATGATTCCACTTACATGAGGTATCTAAAATAGTCATAGAATCAGAGTAGAATGGTGGTTGTCAGGGGTTGAGGGAGGGGAAAATGGGACTTGCTAATGGGCATAAAGTCTCAATTATGCAAGATGAATACATTCTAGAGGTTTGTTTAATGTTGTATAGGTACAACATTGTCCCTATAATAACAATGATGTATTGTACACTTAAAATGTTAAGAAGGTATAGCTCATGTTAAGTCTTTCTACCACAATAAAATGAAATTTAAAAAACCCACAAAACCCAAAAACACTGCTGGAGAAACAAATCTTAGACTCCTCACAAGAGATTGTAATTCTAGTTTTAATCAAACATTTGATACTTCATTATCTTTATGTACTACTGGACAAAAAGTCTGGAAACCTGTAAGCCAAGGATGCTATAAGCCAGTTGAATGCTGTCATACTTTGTAAAAAATGCTAAAGTGTAAGGTAACTTTCTAGCCACTTATCTTGAAATATAGTTTCAGATTTGCAAATTAAGCATTGGTAAGCTTGGCATAAACCTTCAAAACAGAGGTCTGTAATGTGCTGTGGTCCCCTCATTTGGTAGCCTATAAGACCCCTTTTAGAATGTCTATTCAAATACCATAGGATCACAAAGGAAACCAAATATATAGAATTATGGTTATCAAAACATTTAGTGTAATAGAATAAGAATTACTACTAGGTAACAAAGTGTAGTGGTAGTACCTAATAACTCATAATTTCAAAATAGCGATATGCACAAACCATATTTTGAGATATGCAACAGCTTTTATGACATGAAAATATCTGTGATTTCTAGTGGGTGAAGTCACAGGGAATGTCACTACAGTGGTGATCTGGCATCTACACAACAGTAGGCAATTAAATTTCTGTTAGAGATTAATAAAAATAAGAATATAAATTTCTTCCTGTTCAGTTTCAGGGATCCCCTGAAGTTTGGATTACAGGTTACTTAAGTGCTCTTGCTATCTTATACATAGCAAAATGTCAAGGTGAACGCAGTCTAACTTTCTTGAATCAAAATGTTGTGTAGGTACAACATTGTCCCTGTCCCTATATTAACAATAATGTACACTTGAAATGTTAAGAAGGAATACCTCATGTTAAGCCTTTTAAATTAAGAGCAAAATCTGCTAGACAGCTCTTACCTGAATTATTTCTGGAGCTACTTGCAAGGAGGGCAGGTATTCTTGTTGAAGATACTGAACACATTCTGGGCCCTAAAGATTAAAAGATCATTCTAAGTTATTTTCCTTCTGGACATTAATAATGCTTAAAAGAAACTGGAAGCACACACATATACTTTAAAGGCAACACAGTATTGTAATTAAGAGGTGTGGTGATGCATACCTGTAATCTCAACTACTCAGGAAGCTGAGGCAAGATGATTAGAAATTCAAGGCCAACCTGGGCGACTTAGCAAGACACTCCCTATCTGAAAATATAAAGGGCTGGGGATGTAGATCAGTGGTAGAGTGCTTGCCTACCATGTGTGAGCACCTGGGTTCAATCTGCAGTACTGCAACAAGAACCACCACCATCAAAAGAACAAAACAAAAAAAACAGATTCTAGAGCCAGACTGCCTTGATTGAAGCTGGGCTCTGGCAACTTGGGCAAGCTATGCACTTGCTGAGCCTCGGTTTCTCCACCTACCACTTTAGCAGTGGTAGACTGACAGGAGCATCTTCCTTTGCTGTCCCCTTTCAGTGAAAGGAAGGCTCTGGCATAGTGATCTCCTGGATTTAGAAGTAATCATTAGCAGTACTTAACATTAAATAATGTTAACATGTAGTGAATGCTATGTGTTTCTGAGAGCATGGTTGCAAGCAAATTAAACAAAAACCTAATTTCACTTCTCATTTTGAATCTAACTTGTAAAAGCTTTAGTGTTTTGATGGTCCCAACTTGAAAGTAACAGTTATCACAATGAAACCAATCTGTCTCTTCTCAATGCATTGTTTTCTGCATTAATACCCAGATTTCCTGTTTAACATTACTGTTCCTGAATCAAAGGATTTCTTTATGTTTCCTTTCTACCTTGACTCCCTACCCTCTAACCCAATGGGGCTAAGTCTCAAATGACCCTTCAAAGGAAACTGTTTCTTAATTGAGGGGAGATAACACCACATAGTTTTTGAAAGCTTCTCAAATCCCTTCTCACCCTTTCCTTTAGCTGATCCTCTCTGCTTACCTCCTATGCACTGCTCATCAGCGCATATAAACCCACCCTTATCACTTAAATACCTTTGAATTATAAATACCGTTCCTACTGTTTATTTTCATTCTTCATCCTCCTGAACTCCCTAGCATCCAATGATGTTACCCAACCTCATCTCTTAAGTCTCTCTACCCTTAGATTCCCAAATACTTCTAAGTCTGGGGGTGTAGCTCAGAGGTAGAATGCCCCTGGGTTCAATCCTCAGCCACACACATACACATACACATACACATACACATACACACACACACACACACACACAAAATTGTCTTTTTCCTGTGGTTTGCTTAGATTGCTCCTTTAGGAAAAACTGTTCATTCAGCTTTAGTCCTACAATATTTCGTATGTCTTTATTACTTACTTAACCTGGGTTATTTATGTGCTGGTCTCCCTTGATTCGGAACTCCACAAATATTGGGGATAGTTATTCATCCTTATATAGCTCCTTGATGCCCCCCAACACACACATACCCCTCACTTTAGCATACAGCAGGTGTAGAGAAAAGATTTGAATTGAAAACCCTTCAATCTCTACTAGAATAAAAAGCGTGAGTTTAAATAAGTGAAGGGGGCTGAAAGGAGACTGGTAAACAGGAGCTCATGTTCTTTGTAGGATGTGGGGGAACTGCTGCTGTTAACCTGACTATGAGGAAGGGCTGGTCCTGTGCTAGCATTCTGTCTTTGAGAGAAGTTGGAGATAGGAATTTTTGTTAAAAGAAAAAAAAGTCTCAATTTTAACTGTTGGCAAACAATTCAAGTTATCTGAAAATACCCAGAAGGACTTAATGGTATTCATACAAATGATTCCATCAACAGGAGGAATGGAACATTTCGAAGTAATGAAGGTCTCTAATCATTTGTCATCCTAAGACGCTAGAGAAATCTGGCTATGACCAAGATGGATCTTAAAATTCTGGTTAAGGTTTTTCACATCCAAACCAAAACAAACACATTATTTTCTTGTTTTGCAAAACATGAAGGACAATAACAGATACTGCTACTTTAACCCCTCCTTCACATCCAGAAAGTCAGTGCTGAACTCAATTACCTTTTACAAAAAGATATAGCTTTCAAGAACATGGGTTGAACACAAAACTAATAAGTACTACACGAGGTGAGAACGAAGGGGCACGGATCATGAAGCTTACCCGTTTGAGATGAATGGTTTTCAGTGTCACAGCGCACTCAGATAGAGCCTGTGGAAAACAAGTTCAAGAATTTGGATATGGTCAATTCTTGGTTATTGACCCCACTTTTTATTTCCCTCTCTACTGCCAGGAAAATATGTACCTCTAAATATCTCCAGGGAAATGTTTACCTCCAGAGAAGGGACAAAGGAAGAAATGGTAGCAGGTGGATAAAGTGAAATTGATAGAAAAAGAAAAGAAAGGCCAGGTGTGGTGGTGGCACATGCTTGTACTCCCAGTACTTGGGAGGCGGAGACCGGAGGATCCAGGTTTGTGGCCAGCCTCAGCGACTTAGGCCCTCCGTAACTTCGTGAGACCCGGTTTCAAAATAAAGTATAAAAAATAGGTCCGGGTGCGTAGCTCGGAGGTAAAACGCCCCTTGGTTCAATCCCTGGTACCGCAAAAAAAAAAAAAAAGCCGGGCGTGGTGGTGCACACTTGTAATCCCAGTACTTGGGAGGCTGAGACAGGAGGATCCGGGTTCGCGGCCAGCCTCAGCTACTTAGTGAGGCCCACTGCAACTTAATGAGACCCTGTTTCAAAATAAAGAACAAAAAATAGGGCTGGGGGTTTAGTTCCGAGGTAGAATGCCCCTGGGTTCAAGCCCCAGTACTGCCAAAAGAAAGAAAAAAAAACCCCAAAATGGAGTAAATTACAATTATAAAATACAACTTTTCATAGATTGTGGGGAAATAAGAAAAGGGCAACTATTAAACATAGAGTATTCTGAAGATGACATGCTGAGAAATGATCATATGAGAATAAAGTTGCCATTTAATGTTCTCAAGGGTTAGGGAAAACGATTAATTAAAAGTTGTATGACGATCCAGGGACATAGCTGTGCAGAGAGCTTGTCTAGCATATACAAGGATTGTGTTTAATTCCCAGTTGTGTCAAAAAAAAAAAAAAAGAAAAAGGTATTAGAGGAAACTAGTATCGCATGCTTTATGTTTACATAATGTATCCCCTTCAGAGTCTTAGAAAAAGGGTCTTGGTTGTTAAACTTGAAGGAGTTGGATCTTATATATTCAATCTTAGGCTTGGGATTCAATAGGCATCTACGGAAGGTCCGGAAGGTATTATTGACCTTTAAAAAGAATAAATTCTGGGGTACAGATGCAGTTCAGTGATAAGAGTGCTTGCCTCACCATGCATGAAGCCCTGGGTATGATCCCTAGTACTGCAAAAATAAATAATTAAATAAACCCTCATTTAAAACATTCAATCAAAAGGCAATGAAACATAATACAACCATCCTGGCATTAGAGAAGAAATTTTAAGTATATGAGATCTCTATAAGGGAAACAAAGATTTCTAGGTGCTTACCAACACTGTTTGTGCATCAGCCAGATCAAAGGTTTGTTTTAAAGGTGCTAGGAAACATGCAGGGACAATGTGCTTATAAACAAAATCAGCGAATCCCACTGGTCCATCTTTACCTCCTGTCAAGAGAATTCAAATTTTCATTTTGTATACGAAGAAAATCAATTCATTCATTCCCAGGGAAAAATCAACTCCCAATTTTTGTTCATGCTTGAGCTAGGGTTCCATTTCATCTCTAAGAATCTTATGAATCAGGCTGGGAAATGAAGGTTAGAAAAAGTTGATCAAGCTGGGCGTGGTGGTGCACGCTTGTAATCCCAGTACTTGTGAGGCGGAGACCGGAGGATCCGGGTTCGCGGCCAGCCTCAGCTACTTAGTGAGGCCCTTTGCAACTTCGTGAGACCCGGTTTCAAAATAAAGGATAAAAAATAGGGCCGGGGGCGTAGCTCGGAGGTAGAACGCCCCTGGGTTCAATCCCCGGTACCGCAAAAAAAAAAAAAAAAAAAAAAAAAAAAAGAAAAAGTTGATCAAGCTGGGGGACAGCTCAGTGGTAGAGCGCTTGTTTAGTATGTGCACTGAGACACTTGGTTTGATCTCTAGCACTGCAAACAAAATAGAACAAAAAAATTATCTCACCCCACAGTTCTACCAACTTTGAGAGGATAATAAAGCATGTTTTCTGTGCAATTGGATCTGGATAGTCAACTGCTCCTTGGATAACTGTAATAAGTACTCGTTCTACATTCTCTGCACCTAAAGAGAAAAACTGGAGTTAGATTTCAAAAAGAACTAGAAAGGCAACCTGAAGCTCTCATTTCATGTATAGTAACAAGTCAAAAAGCATTTACAGAGTTGATATGGTCCCTTGATTTTTATTAACTGGGCATCTAAATTTTAAGCATTGAAAAGATAGCATTCTCTTGATATTCTACCCCACCCCATCTCCTATACAACAGAATTATCTATGGTGATCTACGCAGTCCTGTTTATTTTTAATTCTAAAATGGTAAAATGGACAGCGAGATTCAACTGTCAGGTCAATTCTGGCATGTGGTCATTATGCCACTTACATATCACTAGAGAAGCATTCAGAATACTTGGAGAAACTGAATACAAATGAATTTTAAGTTACTGAACATGAAAGTAATTGATTTCTAGCCTATAAGTAACGAGCTTTCTTCTTAGAAGTCAGTGTACAACTACCTCAAGAGCTTCGTGTTTACTTCACCTCACCCTTACGTATACAGATGTGTAACTGTGACAAGCAAGGGCTTAAGCAGACAGTTAGGCGCGGCGTGTGCCCCCACCTTGATTTGCTATGACTTCGCTCATTCCGCTGCCTGTGACTGTCTGCAGGAAGGCAAAGTAACTCCTCCGCAGCATTTGCTTCTCTAAAGCAGCAGACTGGTCATTCTCTTCTGCAGGTCGCAGCAGCACTTCAAAAATTGCATGAAGCAGGGGCATGAACATCTGTTGCAAAAACGGGGATACCTGTATCTGAAGATAGGAAACAAGGATTACTACCTGGGAAATAAGCAAGAAAATTAATGTGAAACTTAGGGGAAATTTTTACACTTCAGAGTCTCTATTTAGGACATATTATGTCTGTAACCCAGTTAGTAAATTATCAATTGTAAGACAAAATTTATTTATCATAAACATTACTGAAAGCCTAAAGATCATTAACTTCAATCCATTTCCTACAGCTTAAGATTTGGGTTAAAATAACAGATAGTCACAATCATAAATTGCCATGGAGTGTTATCAAATTTAAATTCCCAAGAAATGAATCTTATTGCTAAATTATAAATCAAGATATGTGATTGAATTCTTAGGTTTTATATGGTCTTGGGGACAAATTTCTTAACTTCTGTGACTCAGTTTCCTCATCTGTAAGATATAATTCCTACCTCCTAGGGTTGTTAGGAGGATCAAATGAGTTAACGTGCAAAAAATGTTTGGGACACATTTTGAACTTAGGAAGCATTATATAAGTGTTAGCCATTTTTACTAGCCCGTTTACAGATGGCTTACATTTCTTTGTATGTATGACTTTAGTACACTGAATTAACTTTTTTTTTTGCAGTACTGGGGATTGAACCCAGGGGTGTTCTACCTCCGCACTACACCCCTGGCCCTATTTTTTATACTTTATTTTTTGAAACGGGGTCTCACGAAGTTGCAGAGGGCCTCACTAAGTAGAGAGAGAAAGAGAGAGAGACAGGGAGAGAGAGAGAGCTGAGGCTGGCCGCGAACCCGGATCCTCCGGTCTCCGCCTCCTAAAGTACTGGGATTACAAGCGTGCGCCACCACGCCTGGCTTGAATTACTTTTTTGGTGTGTGTATGTGGTACTAGGGATTGAAAACAGGGGCATTCTACACCCCAGCCCTAATTTATTTTTTATTTTGAAACAGGGTCTAAGTAGTGGAGGGCCTCACTAAGTAGCTAAGACTGGCCTTGAACCTGTGATCCCCCTGTCTCAGTCTCCCAAGTTCTGGGCAAACAGGTGTGCACCACCATGCCTGACTTTGAATTACTTTTAAACTTTTGCTTGGGCACCTAAATTACAGTACTTCCTATTTACCTTCTCAGACATTTAGGACTCAATAATTTATTTGCTTTTCTAAAACAGCATAGTAGCAGTCTTCTTCTGTTAAATTGAGTAGATAAGGTGTTTTTATTAAAACATCTAGTAAGTCTGACCCATGTGGCAGTGTGCTAGACACTTGAGATGATAAAAACTCTTATGATGCACATCCTTAAGTAATTCATATTAAAAAGAAAAAGGGATAAAAACCAAAACACATCTAAAGATAAATACATCCAATCTTGTTTTTTTTTTTTTTTTTGAGTACTGGGGATTGAACCCAGGGGCATTCTACCTCTTAGCTATAGGCTCAGCCCTTTTTATTTTTTATTTTGATACAGGGTCTTACTATGTTGCTGAGGGCTTTGCTAAGTTGCTGGCCTCGAACCTACAACCCTCCTGTCTCTGTCTCCCAAATACTGGTATTACAGGGCACTGTGAACCACTGTGCCCTGCTTCACCTAATCTTTAAGTTAGAAAAAGATGGGCCAGGCATGGTGGCGCACGCTTGTAATCCCAGTACTTGGGAGGCGGAAAACGGAGGATCCGGGTTCGCGGCCAGCCTCAGCTACTTAGTGAGGCCCTCTGCAACTTCGTGAGACCCAGTTTCAAAATAAGGTAAAAAAAATAGGGCTGGGGGTGTAGCTCAGAGGTAGAACGCCCCTGGGTTCAATACCCGGTGCCACACACACACAAAAAAAAGATGGTTAAGTCAGAAAAAGATGGTTAAGTCAGGAAAGTCTTAGAGCTCTGAAGGTTTGTGGTATACCTTAAATTTGGCTGTAATCTGGTTGATAAGAGGAATGAACTCCTGGAGGTCTTTTGCTTCACAGTCTTTGAGCATATGTTCTGAGGCAGATGGAATGAATGGAAGAACTTCCTCCTCTAGGCAAATAATCATCCGATGAAGGAAAGTGCGAACTCCACTTCTGAGAATATCCTTTTGTAAGGGACAACTGAGGGCTGGCAAGAATGTCTGTAAACAGTCCAGATAAACTTCGGAACAGCCACACTGCTTTACAGTTTGCTTATTGCTGAAAGCTTTGCTGGTTCGACTATAGAAGCAAAAACCAGGCAACCAGACTTAACTTTACTCTTTAAAAGTATTATGGAATATTCAAAAACAATGCACAACAAAATTAAGAAGCCAATTCTTTATTTTCCACATCACAATTCCATCTTTAGCTAATATGGATATGTATAAATGACTGTTTCCAATTATCATTCCAGAATAAAAGGTTCAAATTAAATGAATGAGATGTAGAATGTTTTACTAAATCCTGATAAAGTATGCAGAAAAGAAAAAATACTATTTACTATTACTAAGCTGTACAAGACAATGTGCAAACTACCAATTTAAATTTAGAAAACAATCTTCAGAACTAAGTTACTTATGTAACCTCTTTAAAACCTAACTTTTGCTCTGAAGTATTTTGTGTAACAGATTCTCTACAGTATAACTTCTAATTAGCAATCACTATAACTTTCATACTGTTATTATTTGCCAATAAAAATGATGGGTAAAAGAAATGGCTGCAACAGCTAAGGAACAGCTAAGAAATGCAACAGCTAAGGAATCAGGACCTCCTCTTTATGGGACCAAGACAAACACAACATTCACTAGTATGTAAACACTTTAGCTAACCTCCTTAAATTCATAACCAACTCATATAGAAGTAGTCAGGAGAGGGAGGTAAGGAATTAGTCACCAAGGTAAAAATCGTCAAGGTAAAAATGCAGAATGGTCTATGATCTATTCTTTTTAGCTAAATTTTCTAATTCACTGGATTTAGAAAATAATTTCAGCAATTCTGAATGATACAGCTTTGGAAATAGATCTATACGTATGTCCATCCCAAAAGATCCAAATAAGTGGTATGTGTAGAGGCCCAAACCTTACAATTTTAGTTGCAATCATGCTCACCTGGCAAATCCAACAGCATGGTTGAGACAATCAGCTAGAGATGCCTGCCTTTCTTCATCTTGTGCCAGCATCAATTTTTCTAACAGAATTTTAAACTTCTCCATTAGTGGAGTCAACAGATTCCTCATTAATGCTTGCTTCCTTTCTGCTGGATATTCACTATTAACAATCAGCACTCCTGCTGTCTCATAAATAAATAGTTGATCATCGCTGCTCAACAAGGACTGGTAACCATTCTCCTAGAATAAAGTTTAGTCTTAATGAATTTTTTTTTCTTTTAGTTCCTCTCCTTTAATCAGAATAAGTATAAGAGGGACAAGAGACATACCTACCATATCAACTTACAGATAAGTACAGACCATGGCTCTGGTTCTACTCCTGGGCTGGGGTGTAATCAGTGGTACAGTACCTGCTTAGCATGCCTAAGACTCTGGGTTTAATTCTCAGTCCGCATGTATGTACATACGTACGTACACGTACGTGCTTGTATACACACGCGCGCGCGCGCACACACACACACACACCTAATCATAGCAAAACTTGGCAAATGATTACACACACCAAATATACATATATATATATATATTTTTTTTTTTGGGGGGGTAGTACTTGGGATTAAACCCAGGGACATTCTGCCTGCAAGCTATACCCTCAGCCCTTTTTATTTTTCATTTTGAAATAGGGTCTCACTAAGCTGCTGAGGCTGGCCTTGAACCTACAATCCTCCAGTCTCAGTCTCCCAAGTACTGGGATTATAGGTGTGTGCCACTGCACCCAGCTAATGATAAGCCTTCTAACTTATTTCCTTTTATAGAAATTTCATTTGCAATATTGTTATGACACTAAACACCAGGTATACAAAAATGCTTTCTTATTGGTATAAAGGCTAAACAAACTAATATTTTCAAGTGTGTTTAAGAATTTCTTTTTAATCTATTTTTTATGGTACTGGGGATTGAACCCAGGGGCATTCTCCCTTTGAGCTACACCCCCTATTTTATTTTTTATTTTGAAACAGGGTGTCACTAGTTGCAGAGGGCCTTGCTAAGTTGCTGAGGTAGGCTACGGAACCTGTGAGTCTCCTGCTTCAGCCTCCCAAGTATTAGGATTACAGATGTGTACTGCCACATCCAGCTGTTGAAGAATTTAATAACAAAAACCCCACACACACTCTCTCTCTCTCTACATATGTGTGTGTGTGTGTGTGTGTGTGTGTATGTGTGTGTGTGCGTACACACAAATACTAGTTACTTTAGAACATGATAGATTTCATTCATGCATAAGCAAACATCCTATACACTGGCCAATTTTTCTAGGAGGTTTTATTTTTTTTACACATATGTACTCAGAGAGGCCAAGAGAAAGAAAAAGAAAAAACATCAGTGTCCCTTCTAGGTCCAACACTGAAATTTCCTGTGAAGAAATTATATAAAAACCTAGCCTTAAAATAGATAAAACATGTGGTAGTTTTATTATAAAGAATTCTCCATTTGCTGAAAGAGAAATGTCCATGCTTAAAAGTAATTAAAGCATTTATTAAGTACATGCTAGGACTTACCTCTGATCTAGGAGTTACGATTACAAAAATGAAGTAACTGTATAGAGGACACTCTAAAATGGGTACTCATAACCCTATTAAGTAGTCCATATTCAAGAAAACAATTTGAATCATGTCTTCTTATACAATGAAAAAGGATTATAGGTACATTAAAAAATCCCTATTATGTACTATAAAAAACATGGAAAAGTTTCAATATCTATAAGATATTTATTACTTCTTGAATGCCTAAGTCTCATGGGTCAGTGTGCCAAGAAAAATTGGTATTAAGTGGGTGAAGTACTTTTTTTTTGTGGCACTGGGGATTGAACCCAGGGGCATTCTACCTATAAGCTACACCCCTAGCCCTATTTTTTCTTTATTTTGAAACAGGGTCTTACTAAGTTGCGGAGGGTAACTAAGTAGCTGAGGCTGGCCGTGAACCTGGATCCTCCGGTCTCAGCCTCCCAAGTACTGGGATTACAAGTGTGCACCACCACGCCCGGCATGGGTGAAGTACTTTAAGTCATGTTTTTGTAATATGTATGCAAAGATAAATTGACCACATACCTAATTCACTAGTTAACTTTCATGCAGTGATATTACATAACCTTTGAAATCTACATCATGGTTTTTAGAAGAACTAAAGCATTATTTTATGTTTAATATTTCTCAAATGGCATCTAGTAATGACTTTCATTAAATGTATCAGTATTTTGCTTTACACAAAAACATGTCAAAATGTACTTACAAAATATCTTAAATCTTTCTAGTGAAATGGAAACCAACCAGCATTTAAATTTTTGGATACACAGAAAAACTTCAGTGTATCAGTAGCAGTTGATAAGAAGGATTAATATGATGGTTGTAGTAGAGAATAATAGAAGTTGAATTTTTTTCTTTTCCATAAAGTACTTCACCAACATTTAGCAGTACTGGGAAATCAGACCATACCCCACACTGCCAAAATATTGGTCAATTCTTGTTTCCTTTCATTACTAAAGGAGAATTTTGGTAAGCAGAACCACTTATACACACACATCTCTGCAACACCAGTTAAAAAAAGCCCACAAAGGCAAAGGCATACATAGCCTCAATGATATTTGGGAAAAAGACCTCAGAAGGATAGATACTTACAGGTGGAGAAAGGGCTAGTAAGTCTTGTATTCGATTCAAAATATCTTCAATGAAAGGATTCATTTGTTTACTGAATAAAGGCAAAAAAGAAAATCACAAGTAAATAATACTGCTCAAAATATTGCAAATATCAAACCCTTTTTAAGACAGAACTAAAGAAAAGTTCAGTTCTAAGCTTGCCACGTTTGATTAAGACTATGATTAACAGTTTTTAATTACTTTATCTGCTCTGTAGTGATGGACTGTCAAGATGACTTATAATCTTGTAAACCTAATAGTAAGTACTTTTCATACCAAAAAATGGTACTAATAGAGAATATTACAAAATGGATTAGGTTAAAAATGTATTTTCAAGGAATATATTTAAGAATTTCAGAAAAACCATATAGTGACCCACTGCAATAAAAATTATTGGTTAAGTAACTAACAAATGCCATTAGTAATGACAGGTGTTATCTACTGGATGTAAGCAAACAGAGGCTGGAATTGTAGCTCAGTGATAAGAGCATATCTCAGTGAGAAGTTCAATCTCCAGCATCAAAAAAACAAAATAGAACACAAACCACCCATTAGTGCTGAACCAAGTACTTGGCTAATGAGCAGAAGCCATAACATAAAATGGAACACCTAGTAAAAGATGCCTTGTTTATTTGATAGCTTAAAAACAGCTAAACATAACAGCTGAAATGTTATACTTACTTGAGAGATTTGACAAATCTAGAAAACAGATAAGCGGTTCTGCTCCGTACTTTAGCGCTAGAATGCCGCAGACCTCTGTGATCTAAGAAAGCCATCTAGAGAAACAAAGATACTTTTTACTATTTCTGCACTTATTCTAGGCTTTTATTGCTATTCTCATCCTATATTTTCATTCACATCAAATTTTACTTCTTAAGCTCCAGCAATCAGGGACCAAGAATACACAAGTAATTTTATATTACACACAAACAGGCTCTTGAGGACTTTAGATAAGCTTTAAACTCTGAGAACAGTTAGAGGGACAGAAAGATGGTGTAAAATCTGATCATAAGCTGAAACACATGTAAAATAAAAATCCAGAGTAAAGCGCGTACTTACTAATACACATGGAATGTGTTGAGGTTCAACTGTGAAAAACTTTTCATATCTAACAACAGTTTCAAAGAATTCCAATGTCACAGATGTATGCTGATAGGAGCTGACTCCTGATGTTACCAACTGTAGCAGGAAAAAGTGAAGAAACCTATTCTTACTCACTGCAACATCAAAATGCCCCAGTATAAACATACAGTAAGCTCTAACAATTAAAAAATTCCCATTAGTTTATAGTGAAAACAGATAATTATGTTCAAAATAAATGATCTTCTGTATACTTACAGTTCGCATCATATCCTGCAAAGCACTAGCTTTTGAAACATCACCTGAGAAGTGAGCACCATGAGATACTGGAAGAGCTTCTGCCAACATATACAGCAATCTTATTGCTACTTCGACTTCCATAAACCGTGTAGTCTGCCAATTCCTACCAAGACACAACATGCCAGTGACATCTGAACAGAAACTTTCTATACAACCAGTGTTGCACAGGACAGTAAAACAACAAGTCTCTTTAATGACTGAAAAGTCAGGCACCATAAATTCATATCAATAATTAGATCAAAGACAAATTATAGGGATAAGGAAAGTACACTATTCCCAGAGACACACACAAGTAACATGGATTAGTAAATCACTGGAATCACTTATTTTAGATCATTAGACAGCAAAAAAAAGAAGTGGTTTTGTTACAAAAACAATCACAAACTTACTGCAGTGTAGAACTAAAAACTCTGCGAACAGAAGCCAGCAGTAACTCTGGTGAAACTTGAGCAAGTCTGTCCAACAATAACTTCAGTTGTTTTCTATATTCTACAAACATGGCTTCATCTTCACCCTATGACATAGGTTAAAATCCTCATTTAGAAAATTTAGATGATCTTAAAATTCATGTATATATGTACATTTATTTTTTTCACTTCTCTAATTTTTTACATTGGGCTTTGAAACTATCAGCACCTTGTTTATTATCTCTTTGCTTCAAAAAGTAGTAATAAGCCGGTGTGGTGGCACACGCTTGTAATCCCAGTACTTGGGAGGCTGAGACCTGAGGATCCGGGTTCACAGCCAGCCTCAGCTACTTAGTGAGGCCCTCTGCAACTTAGTGAGACCCTGTTTCAAAATAAAGAATAAAAAATAGGGCTGGGGGTATAGCTCGGAGGTAGAACGCCCCTGGGTTCAATCCCCAGTACCGCAAAAAAAAAAATTAGTAATAATATTGTGTGACTGAAGATAATAAACATTAGAAGCCTGGCACATCCTTAGTGCAATGTGTTGATCATAATCACCATGATCCTTTTACACTATAACATTTTTTGGATGCTTGACCTCCCAGGAAATACCTAATGGCCCTCGTGTTTGATGAGAAGTTGACCCTCTCACAACTCTCAAAAAGACTTTTAAGCCGGGCGTGGTGGCGCACGCTTGTAATTCCAGTACTTTGGGAGGCGGAGACCGGAGGATCCGGGTTCGCGGCCAGCCTCAGCTCTCTCTCTCTCTCCCTGTTTCTTTCTCTCTCTACTTAGTGAGGCCCGGTTTCAAAATAAAGTATAAAAAAAAATAGGGCCAGGGGTGTAGCGCGGAGGTAGAGCGCCCCTGGGTTCAATCCCCGGTACTGCAAAAAAAAAAAAAAAAGGGCTTTTAACTAGAACAAGTCCAGACAATTAAGCCTCTTTTCCACCCTGCCATATAGACTGATGACTTGAGGCCTATTCATTCTTGTTATATAACAGAGTGAAATATTATTACCAATAATACTGTTAACATTTCACTAATGTTTTGCTATCAAGTAGTTTTTTTTCTTTTGTAGTGCTTGGGATCGAATCCAGGGCCTTGCAAATGCTAGGCAAGCACTCTGTCATTGAGCTACACTCCTAGCCCTACAAAGTGTTTTATAAAGGATTGTTAATGAACAAAATATCAAAAGCAAGGAATAAGAGGCTTACCCAAGGTTGATGTCAATATGAACAAGACTATATCTATACAAAAAAGACTGATTCTTCAAATACTACTCCGTTTTAAAAGGCCCCCAAACAGTAAAAACTCAAAAAAGATTTGATGTACACAAACAATAAAATTAAAAATGGTTTCTTTTTAATGCAAAAATTCTTACTTCATTTTCAAAGTTATATTCTTCATCATAAGTCAATTTTTTCATAACGGCCAACATGATTGCCTAAAATTAAGAATAAAATAGCTTTTAGCTTTTATCAATTGATTTCCTTTAATTTGTAGAATTTGAAATTAAGCTACATTTTAAGGCAGATTCCAGATTATCAATCACTCATTTAAAGTAAGTATAAAGAAGACAATTACCTCTACATTAGCTTTTTGTTGATCTGAGAGCACTGTAAGCTGTTAAGAAGCAAGTGATAATATATTAGGTTTCCTCAAGTTATACTTGCTTATCTTAATCACTTACGACCTCCTAAAACATATACATAAATTTCTGGAGGGTAGTTTGCAGCACCTGTCTGTTTAAAATATACCTAACCTAAGATCTAGTGATTCCACTTTTAGTAAATATCTTGACATATGGACAAAAACATTTAGATGAATTTAATTTTTAAAGATATCTATAATGTATTTAGCAAAGAAGCAGGTTACAAGACAGTAAAGGAGGGTCTCATTTTTTTCTTTATTTTGAAACAGGGTCTTATTAAGTTGTGGAGGGTCTCACTAAGTAGGTGAGGCTGGCCACGAACCTGGATCCTTCTGTCTCAGCCTCCCAAGTACTGGGATTGCAAGAGTGCACCACCATGCCCGGCTCTCATTTTTATTTTTACACAATGCAAAACAGGCCTTAAGAGATATAGTAGGATTACCAATAGCAATCACACCTTCCTCACTGCCTGTAATTTCTTAAAGTATTCATGTAGAACATGGCATGCTTATTTTATTCACTTTATGCTTATGCTTATGTTAATTACCTTAACCTTACTTGATTCAATTCACCCAACAGAAATAAAATAGGAATGGTAAAAAGCCAGGCGTGGTGGCACACGCTTGTATGTGAGATACTGAGACAGGAGGATCGCAGGTTCGAGGACAGCCTCAGGAACTCAAGCTCTCAGCAACTTAGGGAGACTCAGTTTCCAAATAAATAAAATAGGGCTGGGAATATAGCCTGGAGGTAGAAGGCCCCTGGGTTCCACCCCCAGTACCACACACACACAAAAAAGGAATGGCTCTCTTATCTAATATCACAATGAGAAGTTTCTAATTCTTTATAAAGTTACATGCTAGCTGGGTGTGGTGGCGCAAGCTTGCAATCCAAGTACTTGGGAGGCTGAGACAGGAGGATTGCAGGTTCGTGGCCAGCCTCAGCTACTTACTGAGACCCTGTTTCAAAATAAAGAATAAAAAATAGGGCTGGGGGTGTAGTTCAGAGGTAAAATGCCCTTGGGTTCAATCCCCAGAACGGCAGAAAAAAATAAAAAATAAAAAATAAAAAGGTACATGCTAAATATAGAGACTAATACTATCTACATTTTAAGATCTTATTGGAAATAACTGAGGAAAAATTTTAATTGTAAAATATTGTTTACAGGAAATGATGTACATGATATTAACAAACCATACTTAACACAATTTCTACAGTATTTATAAATACAGGTACAAAATGAAAAAATAACAAGACTTTCTAAAGCTTGTCAGTCTAATGAATTTTAAAATACAGTCACTCTCATTTTCTGACTTTTCTTAAAATTTAAAATTATCTACTGGACCAAAAGGATAAAACAGGGACTTACCTGTTTCAGTATATGAAGATAATCATAACAAAACCCAATAATGTTAGAAGAGATGTCATCGTCCTCATGAATTAGCAGCTGCAACATAAGTGCCACTTTTGTTTCAATAGCTTGTAGTGCCTCTTGAGCATTCTTGATATCCCCATTCTTAACTAATTTAGTCCAGCTAACTATCAATGACTGACCCATTCCATTTACCAGCTTAGAAAACCTGGCCAGGAAGTCCACATCTTCTTCCTATAAGCAATCAAGAGAGATCTTAATTTATAATCATCCACCCCAAGAGTGAAAGAACTTTAGTATGAATCCACTTCCAATACAGGATTCATTTTAAACTAACATAAGACATTTAATAATTCTACCATTGTGACTAGGTAATTTTCAGAATTTGAATTCTTCTGCTGTCATTATTATCCACTAGTACTCTTTTTTTTTTTTTTGAGGTACTGGGGATGGAACCCAGGGGCATTCTACCTCCAAGCTACATCCCCAGCACTATTTTTTATTCCTTATTTTTGAAACAGGGTCTAAGTTGCCGAGGGCCTCACTAAGTAGCTGAGGCTGGCCACAAACCTGTGATCCTCCTGTCTCAGCCTCCCAAGTACTTTACAAGCATGTGCTACCATGTCCGGCACTAGTACTCTTTAAAGCAACTATTTTAAATGATTACAGCCCTATAGACGTTACCAGCTTTATAAAATCTTAGAGAGCGGTTGTTTCAGAACCTTCTCTTCCCTAAACTGTTGAATAGTAAACAATTTCTAATAAAGCTAATGATGCCACATTATGATGTGTAACAATCTACAACAGTGCATTCTGATACTATTTGATTTAGGCCTCATCTATCTTATAAGGAAAAGAACTGTTACTGTAATAATCTGCCTCAGGGGCCGGGCATGGTGGCGCACGCTTATAATCCCAGTACTTTGGGAGGCGGAGACTAGAGGATCCGGGTTCGCAGCCAGCCTCAGCTCTCTCTCTCTCTCTCCCTGTCTCTCTCTCTCTCTCTACCTAGTGAGACTCTCCGCAACTTCGTGAGACCCGGTTTCAAAATAAAGTATAAAAAATAGGGCCGGGGGTGTAGTTCGGAGGTAGAACCCCTCTGGGTTCAATCCCTGGTACTGCAAAAAAAAAA
>PVJS01038124.1:0-19564 GCA_004027185.1 Glis glis
TCTAATTTATCCAATGATGCCAGGAGCAACCAGCCAACATCAGTATATTCCTTAGTATTAAGGAAATGTTCAAAAGTACGATATATAGAGTCACTAAACTCTTTACCCCTCACAAGAGGAGAGTTAGGGTAATCGAAAGGATCCACCCTTTGTATAGCTTTAAATAGTTCACACCATGGGGTATCACCTCCCCTGCTAAATGAAGGAAGGCCTTCACTCCCTTTAGGCCTAATCAAATCGGAGAGCCAGCTCCGGAAGCCAGAAAACCAACTAAGAAAATACATTCTTGCAATTCTGTTATTCTAGAACCACTTCTGGTACCAAAATCTGTATTGGACAGGGTTCTCTAGATTAACAGAATACACAGAATGAGTATATTTGAAAAAAGGGATTTATCAGATGGCTTACAGTTTGAAGCAATGTAGTCCCAGGTTTTGACTGCACGTGGAGAGTCAGAGGAACCAGTAGCTGGTCGAACGGTCTAAGAGTTAGAGTCTTAGGATTGGAGCAACCACCAATTCAGTCCCAGTCCAAGATGTGAAGATCAGGAAACTCTTCGGAAAAATGATGGTGGAGTTTCAGTTCCAAGAGCTGGAGGCCGAGAAGATCAAGAAGCTCTTCAGAGAAAAGCGAAACCGGCGGCCGACGATCTCAGGCGAGAGCAGATGCGTTTTCCTCGGAAAGAGTCGCACACACTCTACATGGCTTCTCCCTCTTTATCTAAGTCCGCACCTATCAGAATCCTGCTGCCTACATTCAGGCAGGGCTTTCTGTTTAATCTGCTGTTACACACCCAAAATCACATAATCTTGGGTGTGTCATAATCAGGTCAAGTTGACAACTTAGATTAACTATCACACCCCCCAAAACAAAAGAAAACTAAAGGGACATCTTCATCAAAATTTAATTATTGAATACTTGGTAATCACTTTGTTATTTGGAAGAATAAATTAAATGATCAACTAAATATTAAAGTACATAAGGAATTAAAACTAAATTTTTAATGCTATGCTTTTTTTGGGGTGGGACACTGGAGATTGAACCCAGGGGCACTCTACCCCCGAGCTACATCCCCAGCCCTATTTTTTGTTCTTTATTTTGAAACAGGGTCTCACTAAGTTGAGGAGGGCCTCACTAAGTAGCCGAGGCTGGCCGTGAACCTGGATCCTCCAGTCTACCAAGTTACTGGGATTACAAGCGTGCGCCACCACGCCCGGCTAATGCCATGCTTTATGGCAATGTGCTTTACAAAATGACTGTAAGTATGCATTGGAAGACAAGATACATTTTACCTTACTTTCTAACTCACTGAAACATGCAGCATCTTTTTTTTTTTTTTTTTGCAGTATCAGGGATTGAACCCAGGGGCATTCTACCTCCGCGCTACACCCCCAGCCCTATTTTTTATAGTTTATTTTTTTGAAACCGGGTCTCATGAAGTTGCGGAGGGCTTCACTAAGTAGAGAGAGAGAAAGAGAGAGTGAGCAAGAGAGAGAGAGACAGACAGAAAAAATCATATTTACCTTTCTGATTTAATAACTAACTTGTCTCAAGTTGCAAATGGTTCTTAACTGAAGATTGAGCTTTAATACAATTTATTGTTCTTTTGAAGATCAACAAGCATCAACAATAATGTAGGCCAAACCCAATATATAAATTATTCAGTTTTTAATTTTTCAAATTACATAATAATATTCAAGACAAATGCAAAAGAACCTGGAGGGTTACTGAAGATTTCTCATTCATTATATTTGACATAATTATACTGGAAGTATCATGTTGTTATGGTTTTGATCCATATTCCAAAGTACATTGTAAGCCTACTTAAGGGAAGAATTACTTTTTGTGGATTTATGTTAAAATGCTAGCAACTGGCACAATATGTTACATATAGAATGCGATATCGAATGGATTTTTCATAAATGTTATCTATAATATTTTTGAGCAATTTGAAGTGAGTTTTAAATAATAAGAACTTGGATTTCAACATAAATAATATTAAAACAAATGTCATAAAGATAGTTATGAACAGTGCATCTTGTATGCATTTGAATTGTTAGTCAGCTCTAAAGTCGAATTCTAGGCAAAAAACAATAATAACTCTTTCCATCAATTGCATAGGTATCCGTATTTGCACTAAGATTGTGTGCATTGATTAAAACTACCAGGAAGTAGTCACAAATTAAAATTTTTGCATTTCTAAAAGTTTATTTAAATTCATTTGGTACAAATCTGACCATGTAGACTACCCTTTTTTTTCTTTCATTCTTTTCGCTTTTTGTACATATAACTGAAGTACAAAGTCCTTCATAATATACATATAATCAGAATCATGTTTAAGCTATTAATTATCCTTTCTTGAAATAAACAATTGGAATTCAGTATTCACCTAGACCAGACTCAACTCAATGTGCAATTATTGAAAGTCTATGATAGGCCAATCATTTTTAACAGAGTTTTGGAAGATTAAATAATTAATGAGAGAGACAAGATTCCCAAACTCTAGGAATTTGCCATCTAATAAATTACACTTTTATTATTGACTATAATTACCCTACTGTGCAACAAGAACACCAGAAGGAAAATAGCTAGAAGAAAGAATTGTGAATGTCTCACTACATTCAAGTGTTTGAGGTGATAGATATGGTAATAATTGTTATTTGATAATTACACAATGTATACATGTATCACAACATCACATTGTACCATTTATATTTGAAAAATTACGTCAACTAAAGATAAAACAAAAGCCAAAACGAAGCAAAGATATAAATGTAAACTTATACACAAATACATGTTTGTTGGTTTATATTGAACATTTGATTGTGGAATTTTTAGATGTCTCATAAAGTGTATAAAATGTGTTGTGCTGTGTTAATTAAATTCCAGTTAATCTTTACTTTTGGGCTTTCTCATTCTGGCTTTCCCTGAGGTTTGCTCTTTGTTTTTTTTTTTTTTAAACTCAACTGTCATTCACACAATGGAAAGACTCAGACAAAAGTTAAGGATGAATATTAATAGAGAAAAGCAGTGCCAAGAGTTAAGGTGTCTGAGGGGAAATGATTGAAGGGGTGAGTAAAACAATAGGGAGTCATGTAATGGGGAAATGTTTTGTCTAACTCTTCACTTTCTGTTCTTTGTTTCTGAATTCTATTTCACTGAGCAAACCATTTTTTTAAATTGTGCTATCCTGGAAGAATAATTTTCGTGTTCAAGTTAAGCAACACCTTTATTGAAACATGTGCAACTTTCATTAAAGTTTTTAGGATACTTTTAACTCCAGAAAATGTGTAGATTTGCAGCTTTCAGAAAGAATTTGTTAAAGTAATTGCCACTCATTCTGTTTCACAACAATTATGTTCATGGGAAAATTGCTTGTACATTAGATGATTTTTCTTTGGCTTCATTTTGTGATGAGTCATTTGAAAACTAAGTTTTTCTATGATTTCTCCATATCAGCACTGTACATTTCACTGCCTGACTGCCCACTAGCTCCATCCTACAAAGAAACTGGATTTTTAGCATTGGAGAAATGATAGAGATTGTCCAGGCCCAAATTTTCAGTTGTTTACCAGTAAGGACCACTTTCAATAGTTTTATCTATGAAAGTCACCTCTAAGAGAATTCTGCCTACCAGGCAAAGCATTACTAATCATTTTAGATTTTTATTAAAGAAATTGGAAACATAAATAGCAAATTCAGTATATATAAACTAAACTAATATCATGCCATGCAAGTAATTAAATGAAATATTTTTGGGTTAGCCTGTGTAGCATCAAAAGAGTTGATAGAATATTTCTATTAGGTTTACCAAAACACTGCTAGTATTTTGTATTCCTTCATTAATTATTACAGAGGGGAACCTTGATATATAGGAAGCCTCAGCTGTGGAGTTTCTGAGCCAGCTAGCCAGCTCATTTGTCAATAAATTAGAAGCTAGATGTAATTTGGGACTCAAATGAGTGGCAAACTGTGAAGAATGCTCTTCGAGGCAAAGCGTTGCTATATTTTTAAAATATTTACATGTAACTAACACTGAGAAATCACACAAAACATAAATATATATCTGTGAATTGAGACAGAATGAACATCTTTGAAACCACCAACTGTTGTCAAGTAGTATACAATTTATGCTCCTTTCAATTACTCCCTTAACCTTGTTCCAAAAGGCATGTGCAGTCTCAAATTTAGTAGTCAATGCAAAACTATTTTCCAAAATCGTTGTACCCATTTAAATTCCCACAAATGGAAGGTGACACATGTCTTTGTGCCAAATCTTCACTAATGCATGGTATTTGGGTTTTTTCACTGTAATATAGAATGAGAGACCTCATTATGATTTAATTTTTATTTCTCCAGATAAAAATAAAGTTTGTAACATTCATATGCTTGGTGTGTGTGTGTGTGTGTGTGTGTGACTAAGGATCAAACCCGGGGTCACTTTACCACTGGCCTACATCTTTAGCCCTCTTTTATATTGTTTTCTATTATTTTATTTTATTTTTATTTTCTGGTACTGGAGGTTAAACCCAGAGGCATTCTACCTCTGAGCTACATCCCCAGACCTATTTATCTATAATTTGAAACAGGCACTTGCTAAATTGCTGAGGCTGACCTGGAAACTTTGATTCTCTTCCGTCAGTCTTCTAAGTACTAAGTACTGGGATTACAGGTGTGCACCACCACACCTGGCTTATAGCCCTATTGTTTTTCTTTTTAGTTTTTATTTTGAGTCAGGGCCTCTTTAAGTTCTCCAAGCTGGCTTTGAACTTGAAATCCTCCTGTCTCAGCCTCCTTAGCAGCTGAGATTATGGACGTGATCCAGTGTGTCCAGTGGAATTTTTTAAGTCTGATTCCTAGGTATATTTCTTATATAAATGTGTTTACTTATGCATCAATCAATATGTAGGGGCTAGCTATGTAGCTCAGTGGTATAGTGCTTGTCTAGCATGCGGGAGGCCCTGTGTTCTCTGTAACGCTATTAAAAAAAAAACAAGAAATATGTATTATAATGTGAACAGGAGTATTAATAGCCTAATAGCCACCTGCTGGAAATTATGCAAATGTACATCAACTTTAGAATAGATAAATTATGAAGTTCTGATAGAACAGAATATTATAGAGAAATGAATCAGTGATTGAGTCCAGGGGCACTTTTCCACTGAGCTACCTTCCTAGCACTTTCCATTTTTTAGTTGGAGACAGGGTTTAAGTTGCCCATGCTGGCCTTGAACTTGCAATTTTCCTGCTTCAGCCTCCTGAGTAGCTGGGATTTCAGGTGTTGGACATAAACACCTCTTGTTGGACATAAACTCCTAATTTCAATGGAGTCCAATTGATCAATCTTTTCTCTGTAGTTTTATGTCATTTTGATTCGGATTTAAAAATATTTCCCTATCCCATACCTCATATACTGTATTCTCAAAGCTTTATTATTTTGTCCCAGTTTGTCAGTCCATTTTCCTCAGCTTTCCAGATCAAAATTACTGGCAGGCCCCACCTTCAAGACCCAGGCCACCACATTCCCATACTAATTCAAACAAATATGAGGGTTACATGGAGAGCCTCTGCCTTACCAGTCAGATGATATACCAATTGTCACATGCCAAGCCCCAAAACAGATGCGTCCAGTGAACCCTTCTTTCACATCACAACCCATTCCGTGGCAGCAGCAGTGATGTGATGCTATTTCTTCCTATCTCTTCACCCATGCTAATTGCTCTTCTTAGAACTCTGCTTTCTATTCTCCAACTGGAAATCCTAACAATTCTTTGTGTCAACACCCTCCTTGTCCCCAGTGCCATGGTCAGATTCTACCCTAAACAAACAAATCTCTACCCAGCTGGCCATTAAATATGATATCATCAGGTACAGTATTTTATAGACAAAGTGGTATTTTAAAGCCATGTCATTCTGCTCAAGCCTTCTCAATAATTTCCCACTACTCTTAAGGTAAAATATGAAATACTTTGCATAATTTATAATGTCTTCATGATTTGGTTTGCAGCTATTTCACCAGCATAAACTTCCCTGACTCTCCCCCTGTAAGCTCCACTCTACTTGGGCGGGGTCTCTTTTTATACCCTGCACATGTCACTCACTTTCCAGTCAATGAAAATGGATTTTCTTTTTTTTTTTTTAGCAGTACCAAGGATTGAACCCAGGGGCATTCTACCTCCTTGCTACACCCCCGGCCCTATTTTTTTATACTTTATTTTGAAACTGGGTCTCATGAAGTTGCGCAGAGCCTCACTAAGTAGAGAGAGAGAGAGAGAGAGAGAGAGAGAAGACAGGGAGAGAAAGAGAGAGAGAGCAAGCTGAGGCTGGCTGCGAACCTGGATCCTCTGGTCTCCGCCTCCCAAAGTGAAAATGGATTTTCTACTATCTGGAATTTCATTCAGCCTAATCTGGCCCCATTTGCTTTATTACGAATCATGTCAAAGTCAACTTCTTCTGGTATCTTCCCATGACTGCACAGCCCTCCTTCTCTCAAGATTATGCCACGTCTCTCTGCTACACGTTCTCATAAACTATGCTTTTACTTTTATCTCAATCCTTACTTTGTCACTTGTTATTAAATATCAGTGCTCTCTTATTTTCTGAGCTTTATTATGTCATGATAGGAAAATCATGATTACTAATGTAATACCATGATGATAATGAAATCATGAACAGTAAAAGGATATATAATCCAAAAATATTGATCTATAAATGTAATGACAATATTTTCCATTGGAATTTGAATCAAGTTCTGCAGGATAAGAAATACTTTGAGCTTTCATTTTATCCACCTCAGTGCTTAGCACAGTGGATACTCAGTAATAAATTGAGAATGGACTGTCTGATAATTAAAATGCCAATGCTATAAAACAGTTAACTGGAAAGTCTCAAAATGGAATGAACATCCTCAATTCTATTCCATACTATACATTAAAAGAAAAACTTTGAATCTGGGTATGGTTGCACATGCCTGTAATCCCAGTACTTGGGAGGCTGAACCAAAAGGATCACAGGTTTGAGGCCAGCCTCAGCAACTTCATGAGATGATGTTTCAAAATAAAAAATAAAACAAGGTGGGGGTGTAGCTCACAGGTATAATGCCCCTGGGTTCAATATCCAGTACCACAAAAACAAAATTAAACAAAACAGAAAACCTTAGGAAAAAAACAAGGGGGGAGGGAAGAAAGAAGAAAGGAAGGAAAGGAGCTGGAAAGGGATAGTGCCCAAACCTGCTAGACTTTTTCTGTTATTTCTTCTAGACATGCTATGAGCCAGGCCAAATAAACAACAACAAAAAGCATTCTGAAAATGCATATGCTCTCCACCTTGTAGTTTACAAGCATTAAAATAGGTGCCCTGGTCTATAGGGCCTCCTTTTACACTCAAGAAATCAGTATATTTCAAGGACTCCACAGAGGACTCATGAGTCTCACACAGTCCATGAAATAAGATCTCCAGGCTGAACATTGCATAGGCAGTAATGCGGTTCAGTTTTTGGATACAAAGTAGACTGTCATCAGTTAATGATCTTTTCCTTCATCTTATCTAAATAGGAGTCAAAATACACAGCATTCTTATATGACAATTACAAAGCCATTTCTTGAATATGGCCTCTGAGCAGTACAAAAACCAGGGAGGAGGTGAGGTGTTATTATCTTCATCTTTAATAGATACTCAAAGAAGCAATTTAAATAGCTAAGAACATATAGATAACAAGTGACAAGATAATGTCAACTAACTTCATATCCACTCTTCTCTGCACAAAACCATGATCATAAGTTTGTTTTGCTTTATATCTCTGCCTTGTGTGTAATAGTATTTATTTCTACAAAAACTTGAAGAAGTCTTTCTTCTTTCAATAGATATTACCAAAAGCTTAGAAGATGAGCTCAAAAAATTATTATTGAATAGGCCAATAGAAACCAAAGGTTGGTAATAATATAGCTAATGCTCAATTAGTACCTTGCTATTATTCTAAGGAACAGAAATGTGCTATTTCCTTGAATGCTTTTAACCCTGTGTTTGGTTTTATTGCAAGTTTCACTTTACTTATGAGGAACTCAGGAAAAAAGCTCATCAACTCCACCAAAGTCAAATAGTAAATGAGTGACAGAGTCAGGACACAAACTCAGGTAAAAATACCTCCTCCCTCCTTTGGGAGGCTCTACCATGAACCAAACAGAACTTTCCTCTGCCTCTGCATACACAGCAGCACATGTGTGAAGGACTGCTTTCTTAAGAGCCTCAGTAAATTGTGACATTTCTAAAGTATGCACGGATGTGCCCAACAGTTTTAGCAGAAGGTCAGCCCCAGGCACTTCAGTTTCATCCAAATCATTATTCATAGGCCTTTTTTCTCCCAAGCTCACAATTTTTCCTAATGAGAAAGATTAGAAAGTTAAATTGTGGGTCCCATACCAGAATAAAATTATTTTGTAATAGTGTGTTTAAGAGGTTTCTTTGGTTCACTTCAGCCTCTACAAAAGCATACCAGGGCCAATAATATCTTCATCTACATTCTAGTGTAATGAGGATTATCCAGACTCGGGCTTCAAAGCAAAACACCCACTAACCCACATGGACAACCAGCAGCAGACAACAGCATAGAGGAATGGAACAAGCTCTGGGCATTGAGTAACAGGGCACCAGTTAAAGCCACTTCAATTTCCACTCATGAAAAATGCATTCAGTGCCTACCCGATCTGCATTATTCAGTGGTGGTAAGGATCACGTGAATTAAAGCCCTATACAAACACAAAGTTAGTGGTACTTGAAGGGCAAAACCTATACACAAATGAAAAACAGGACTTAGGTTCAATTGAAACCATCATGGATCAAAATAAGATCAAAACATTCAGATTGTTAATGTAAATTAAGTCAACTGATGGACAGCTGTACTCAGCCATCACGGGTAAGAACCACAAACAGCTGTGGTGAGTAGCAGAACCAGATGCACCTGGTGCCATAATTTCTCTCTCTCTCTCTCTCTCTCTCTCTCTCTCTCTCTCTCTAATTTTTAATTACTCTTGCACTTACATCATTAGTAGTCACGGATGGATACAGCCAGAGAGAGAGAGGAGAGTTGCCAAGAGAAGGCCAACATCAACCGACATCAACACTTGAAAAGTAAAAATTAAATAAGGGGCAGGGGGAAACAAGCTGTTAGAAATCAAAACATTTCATTCCAAATAAATGTTAAGTGAGATTAGCCAAACACAGAAGAAGAAGGGTCATATGTTTTCTCTAATATGCACAAGCTAGGGAGTAGTGGGGGTACAAAAGGGACTCCGGAAAATGGTGGAGAAGCCTCAGTGGAGCCAGGGAAGTGGTCTAAGGGAAGGGGAAGGGGAAGAATGAAGTTCATCAATGGAATTACTACCATTGACCATGTGTATATATGAGAATATACCACCATCAATCTCATTACTCTGTACTGGGAGGGGGGACACCAAAAGATGTGTGCATGTATGTTAATGTCAAATTGATGTTCATTGTGATGTGAGACTATAATGCACCAATAAAGCACATAAAAAAGAAAATGTAAAGTAAAAAAATAAAAAATAAGAAAATAAATTTCCTAATACACCAATGATCCATGTGTGTAAGGGCTCACCCTTCCCAGAGAGCCTTGCTCTCGGATATCTACTTTTCCTCTGTTCTCCTGGTTTGAAAACTCTCTAGAGTTTTCTAAGATGCCTTGATGATGATGCTTAAGGTTCCTGGTGTGCAACAGAGGCAGGGGGAGGGAAGGTGGCAGTAATAGCAACAGTGGCAACAGAGAATCATGATTCATACTGGAAAAAGGAAGAGGGATTACTAGGCTCGTGCTTCAATTCCCTCACTGTCTGTTGGTGACCAATTTACTTCCTTGCCTACAGGAACATTTGCTAAGCTGAGAATTTGAAATTGCTCTCCTGATCTCAAGGATGCAAATGCTGTTGAAAGTTTCCATGCAGCCAGGTGTGGTGATGCACATCTGTAATCCCAGCACTTGGAAGGCTGACACAGGAGGATTGCAGGTTCCAGGTCAGCCTCAGCAATTTAGTGAAGCACTCAGCAACCTAGTGAGACCCTGTTTCAAAACAAAAAAGGGCTGGGTGTGTAGCTTGAAGGTAAAATGCCCTTGGGTTCAATTCCCAGTAACACACACACTCACCAGTTCCCACACCACCTTCAGAGTTCTAATGATTACCCAAGGTCATTCATGCATTCTCCTTAAGGGTTAAACTGTTGGATTCCTAAGGAAAATTGTTTTCATGAGATTAGCTAATAATATCCCATTGTAAAGGGGAAGGATATTTTTTTATGCAATTGCCATTCCCCTCACAATTTTATCACTTGCTCTTTGTGTCTTCCTCATTAATTCTGGTTTTTACCCATCTTTTAATCTTACAGAGGGCTGGGAATTAGGTATTTGAAAAGATATCACTCTCGGTACCACATGTACATGTAGGCTGAGATGTCCCATCCTCTGCACAATGGAGAAATTCCCTCATTGTGTCATGAGATTTTTACATATTTGGTTCAATACCAAATTGCAATGCCTATGGCCTTTTTACCTGTAGTTAATAACTAGATGGGTGTTGAACACTTATCACTATGTAAAAACATTTAGAGCAATACTGAAATCCAAGCATAAGACGCCAAAGAAATTGATGCACCATCAAAGGAAAACACAGAAGAGAGTAGAGCCAGACACTGAGTGCAAAGAAAATCCAGTCTAAAGTTAGACTACTCTTCCTTATTTTAACCATCTTTATAGATGTTTAGTGCTATCTCATTGTGTTTATAATCTATCTTTCCTAATGGCTAATGATGTTGAACAAATTTTCATCTGCTTACTTGCCATTGTATATCCTCTGGTGAAATGGTTACTTTGGTTCTTTTTATTGTTGAGTTTTGAAAGTATTTTATATATTATAGACACTAAGACTTTGTTGAATACATGGCTTAAAACTTTTTTCTTCTACTCTGTAGTGTGTCTACTCTTTTGATATTAAGATCAATGTACCTAGTCCTAGATTCCCTGAAATGTTCCTCCTCTTACTCCTCCTCATGTGTGTGTGTGTGTGTGTGTGTGTGTGTGTGTGTGTGTGTGTTGTACTGAGGATTGAACCCAGGAACATTCTACCCCTGTGCTACACCCCCAGCCTTTTTTATGCTCTGTTTGGAAACAGTGTCTCACTAGATTGCTGACAGTCTCACTATTTTGCGGACGCTATCCATGAACCTGTCTCAGTCTCCCAAGTATTAGGATTATAATCGTGTACCACCACACCTGGCAAAATGGTTCTTGTTTAAGGACTTTAATTTACATTTTGCTTTTATAACCATAATACATGTTGTGTTTATTTTATATAAAAATTGATAATTAGGTTGAAATTAATTTTCCCTTATGAATGCCCATTTGCCCCAGCAGCATTTATCAAAAAGACTATCTTCTTTCCAATGAATTAATTTTTTATCCTTGTAAAAATTCATTGGGCATACTTTTGTGGGTTCTTTATTTTGCTCCATTGACCTATGTATGTATCTACCAGCCATGGTCACACAGACTTAATTGTAATAAATATGTAATAAATATTGAAATTAAGTAAATGGGTTCCTGTATGCTTTCAAACTTGTTTCAATTTTTCTGTTTCGATATAACTTTTAGAAAAATATTACATATATATACAAAAAATCTTGCAAAGATTTTGCTAGGAATTGTGTTAAACTTGTACATCAATTTGGGGAGAATAGTCATCTTAACTTTTTTATTATATTTGGTCCTTAAATCCATAATGACAAAATCTCTTCATATATCTTACTTATTTCTTTCATCAGCTTTGTATAGCTTAGAACATAAAGTCCTTTAAAATTTCATTATATTTATGCTGAGTATTTTATCTTTTTAAAGCAACTTTATATTGCATTATATTTTTGAAATTGACATCCATAAGTTAATTAAAAGTACATAAAATATAACTGATCTTTGAATATTTATCTTGTATCTGTGACCTTACTGAACTCTCTTACTAGTATTTTTTTAAATTTTTGTAGATTATTTGAGATTCTCTACATAGATATTTAATCATCTACTAATAGATACAGTTTCATTTCTGCCTTTACTATCAGAACTTTTTTTCTTCATTATTTCACTGATTAGGATATCCAACACTATGCTGAACAAGAATGATGAAATCAATCATCTGTGTCTCTTTTTATTTTTTATTTTGTAGTACTGAGAATTGAACCCAGGGGCATTCACACCCCCCATCTTATTTTAGTTTTTTGAAACAGGGTCTCACTAAGTTGCAGAGGGCCTTTATAAGTTGCTGAGACTGGCTGCAAACCGGCAATCCTCCTGTCTCAGCTTCCCAAGTACCGTAATTACAAGCATGCACCACCATGCCCAGCTCAGTGTCTCACTCTTAATCTTAAGGGAAGAGGATTCAGTTTTTATGTACAATGCTAGTATAGGTTTTTTGAAGATATTTTATTAAGTTAAAATTTTCCCTCTGTATTCTATTTTTCTGAAATTTATTTAAGTTATTCTGAATGAATGGTGGATTTTGTTAAACAGCTAATCTGTGTGATGGAAATCATTTTTCTTCACCCTATTAATTTGATGAATTACTTTGACTAACTCTTGAATACTGATTCAGCTTTGCACAAATAAATTCCAGTTTGTAATTAATAAACTAGAATCATCTTCAGTTAGTCATTATATACAATTACTTTTGTATATTTATAAATTCCATTTGCTAATATTTTGTTAAATAATTCTGCATCTATCTATAGCCATGATTAATATTGGTCTGTAGCTTTTCTATTTTGTACTGTCTTTGGTTTTGGTATGAGGATAATACTAGTTTCATAAAATCAATTGGGAAGTGTCCTTTCTTCTATTTTCTGGAAGAAAAATTGGATAATTGCTGTTGATTCTTCTTTAAAGATTTGATAGATGTTATTGAGAAAACCATATAATCGTATAGATTTCATTTCTGAGAATATTATCATTTTAAGCTAATTTCCTTAGTAGGCATAAGTCAATTCAAATGACCTATTTCAGATTGAGTTCTGTCAGTTTCTCAGGAATTGGATGACTTTCAGAGTTGTCACATTTATGTTTTTCAATATTCCCTTGCTGTCTTTTTGGTTTCCAATGTTTAATTCCTGATGTTGTTAATTTGCATCTTCTCTGCTTTTCCTTTAATCAGTCTTAGAGGTTTGTTAATTGTATTGATGTTTTCAAAGAAATAATTTTTAATTTCATTGATAGTCTCAATAATCTGGATTGTCAACTTGACTCGATTATGAAGCACCACAGATTATGTGACTTTGGGTGTGTTGATGAGATGATTGGCTTATTGTAACAGCAGATTGGAGGGAAAGTCCTGCCCTGAATGAGGGCACCAGTGCCCAGATAGGTGCAGGGCCTGGATAAAAAGGAGAAAGGTGTGTGAATTATGTATGGTTCTTCCTGAGAAAAGCATGACTACTCTCACCTGGCATACTGGCTTCAGTTCTTTGAACAGGACTTTCACCATCATTTCTCTGGAGAGTCTCCTGGCCTTTCCATCTTGGGCTGGGACTGCATTATCAATCACTCCTATTCTGAGACTCCATATTTTGGACCACTTGATGAGCTGCTGGTTCCCCTGCTCTCCACTGCAGGCAGCTACTTGGGACTACACTGCTTTGCACTGTTAGTTGATTTGATAAATCCCCTTTTAAACAATATACATCCTGTAAGTTCTGTTACTCTAGCAAACCCTGACTAATGCAGATTTTGGTACCAGAAGTGAGATTTCCTTGCTTGAGCAAATTAATACATTTCTTGGTTCCTGGTATGCAGCTATTGATTTGGCTAATGCCTTTTCCATACCTATCCATAAGGCTCACTAGAAGCAATTCACTTTCAGCTGGCAAGGCCAGCAGTACACCTTTACTGTCCTTCCTCAAGGATATATCAACTCTAGAGTCCTGTGTCATAATTTAATTCACAGAGATATTGAGAGGCTTTCTCTTCCACAAGGTATTATACCAGTCCATTATATTGATAATATTATGCTGATTGGAACAAGTAAGCAAGAGGTAGAAACCACTCTGGATTTGTTAGTGATGCATTTGCATGCCAGAGTATGGGAAATAAATCCAACTAAAATTCAAAGGACTTCTACTTCAGTGAAATGTCTAGGATTCCAGGGGTTGGGGCATGCAGACATATTCCTTCTAAGGTAAAAGATAAGTTGTTGCATCTGGGCCTTCCCACAACTAAGAAAGAGGCATACTGCCTGGTGGGCTTATTTGGCTTTTGAAGGCAACACATTCCTCACTTGGGTATATTATCCTGGCCCATCTACCTAGTGAGTTGTAAAGCTACTAGGTTTGAGTGGGTCCCAGAACAGAAGGAGGCTTTGCAACAGCTCCAAGCTGCTGTGCAGGCTGCTCTGCCACTTGGGCCCTATGATCCAGTAGACTCTATGGTATTTGAGGTGTCAGTGGCAGATAGAGATGCTGTCTGGAGCCTTTGGCAAGCCCCCATAGGTGAATCACAGAGGAGGTCCTTGGGATTTTGGAGCAAGGCCCTGCCATCATATGCAAACCATTATTCTTCCTTTGAGAAACAGCTCTTGGCTTGCTACTGGTCCTTAGTGGAAACTGAACACTTGACCATGGGCCACCAAGTTACCATGTGACCTGAGCTGCCCATCATGAATTGGGTGGTATCCAAGCCATAAAGTTGGATGTGCGCAAGAGCAATCCATCATCAAATGGCAGTGCTATACACGTGATTGGGCCCAAGTGGTTCCTGAAGGCACAAATAAATTACATGAAGAGGTGGCCCAAATGCCCATGGGTCCTACTCCTTCTACAATGCCTTCTGTCCCCCAGTATGAACCTATTGGCTTCATGGGGTGTACCATATGATCAGTTGACAGAGGAAGAGAAACTCAGGCTTGATTCATGGATGGTTCTGTACAATATGCAGGTATTACCTGAAAATGGACAGCTGTAGCACTACAACCCCTCTCTTGGACATCCCTAAAGGACAGTGGTAAGGGGAAATCTCAGTGGGCAGAATTTCATGCAGTGCACCTGGTTGTGCATTTTGCTTGGAAGCAAAAAATGACCAGGTGTGCAATTATACACTGATTCATGGGCTGTAGCCAATGGTTTGGCTGGATGGTCAGGGACTTGGAAAGAACACGATTGGAAGATAGGTGACAAGACATTTGGGGAAGGGGTATGTGGATAGATTTCTCCAAATGGGCAAAGAATGTGAAGATATTTGTGTCCCATGTTAATGCCCATCAAAAGGTGGCCTCAGCAGAGGGAGACTTTAACCATCAAGTGGGCAGGATGAACCGGTCTATGGATAGCAGTTGGTACCTTTCCCCAACCACACCTGTCATTGCTCAATGGGCTCATGATCAAAGTGGCCATGGTTACAGGGATGGAGGTTATGCATGGGCTCGGCAACATGGACTTCCACTCACAAAAGCTGACCTGGCTATGGCCACTGCTTAGTGCTCAATCTTCCAGCAGCTGACTTACTGACACTAAGTTCCCATTATGACATCATTCTCCAAGGTGATCAGCCAGCAACCTGGTGGCAGGTTAATTACATTGGACCCCTTCCATCATAGAAGGGGCAGTGATTTGTCCTTACTGTAATAGATACTTAATATGGGTATGGATTTGTCTTCCCTGCACATAAATCCTCTGTCCAAAGTACCATCCATGGACTTACAGAATGCCTTATCCACCACCATGGTATTCCACACAGCATTGTTTCTGACCAAGGAGCTCACTTCACAGCCAAAGAAGTGGAGTGATGGGCCCATGCTCATGGGATTCACTGGTCTTACCATGTTCTGCACCACTCTGAAGCAGCTCATTTGATAGAATGGTGGAATGGCCTTTTAATGACTCAGTTACAGTGCTAGCTAGGTGGCAATATTTTGCAGGCCTGGGACAAGGTTCCCCAGAAGGCCACAAGGCTGTATATTCTCTAAATCAGCATCCACTTTATGGTACTATTTCCCCTCTAGCCAGAATTCATGGGTTCAGGAATCAAGGGGTGGACATGAGAATGGTACCACTCTCAATTACCCCTAGTAATCCACTAGAAAAATTTTTGCTTCCTGTCCCTGCAACCTTGTGCTCTGCTGGCCTCCATGTCTTAATTCCAGAGGGGAGAATGCTTTGATCAGGAGGCACCACAATGATTTCACTAAACTGGAAGTTAAGACTTGCCCCTGGCCACTTTGGGCTCCTCGTGCCTCTGAGTCAAAAGACTAAGAAGGGAGTTATGGTGCTGGCAGGGGTGAATGATCCAGATTACCAAGGGGAAATTGGACTATTACTCCATAATAGAAGTAAGGAGAAGTATGTCTGAATATGCACCCTTAAGGCATCTCCTAGTATTCCCATGTCCTATTATTAAGGTCAATGGAAAACTACAACAACCGAATCCAGTCAGGTTACAAAATGTCTCAGACCCTCCAGGAATGAAGGTGTGGCTCACCCCTCCAGGTAAAGAACCAAGACCTGCCAAAGTGCTTGCTTAAGGCAGAGGGAATACAGAATGGGTAGTAGAAGAAGACAGTGATAACTACCAACCACAACTAGGAGACCAGTTACAGAAATGAGGATTGTAATTGCCACGAGTATTTCTTTCTTATTTTGTTAAGAATATGGTTGTGTGTGTTTGTGTGTGTATGTATATTTGCATATATTAAGCTGATATCTCTGTTTTCTCTCCTCTCTTATTCTTCTATCACGTAACATAATATTGATGAACTTAATATCAGTATTTAAGTGTTATTAAATCTACATTATAGTATTTAAGTATCAGCACTACTGTAGCTGTCTTCCACAAATTTTCATATCTTCTTTTCAGCATTTGAAAAATATTGTGCTACTTCTTCTGCCTCAATATTCTGATGAGAAATGCAGTATCATTTGAATTATCACCCCTATAAATAAGATGTTATTTATGGCTATTCTCAAGATTTTTTCTTTATTTTCAACTTTTAAGAGTTTAGTTGTGACGTGTCTTGGCATACAAATCATTGAGTTTATATATTTGTGGTTCATTTCGCTCCTTGAATCATTCTGGTTTACATGTCTTGCAAAATTTGGAGATTTTCACCAATTTTATTTTCAGTCCTACCCTCCTTTTCCTCTCATTCCAGGTTTCTGATGACATAGATATTAAAATTTTTGCTATCATCTCTGACACTCTATTCGCTTCACCCCCAATTTCTCTTTGTTGTTCAGTTCATACTATCTTTCAGTCCACCTATTTTTTCTCTGACTCCTCTATTACACTGTTGAAATCATCCACTGAGCTATTTTATTTTAAAAAATTGCATTATTTTAATATAACACATACTGACAAAAAGAATTCACAGACTGAACACGGTGGTGCACACCTGTAATTCTATTACTTGGGAGGCTGAGAGAGCAGGATTGTAGGTTAGAGGCCAGCCTCAGCAACTTAGTAAGATCCTCAACAACTTAGTGAGTCCCTGTTTCCAAAAAAAAGAAAAAAGAAAGAAAAGGACCGGGGGTATAGCTCAGAGGTGGAATGCCCCTGGGTTCAGTCCCTACTACAAAGAGAGAAGATAATTCACCAGCCTAAAGTTCTCCTTTTATGCAAATTAAATTCTGTATAAGTAATATTAGTTTACAGTTTTAGGGTTAGAAACAAGGATAAATTGTTTAAATAATTTTATTGGTGCACTGTAACTGTACATGATAGTGAGATTCATAGTGTTACATTCATATAAGCATATACCACTCTTTGGTCTGTTTCTTTCATTGAGCTTTTAGTTTATTTGTTGGTTCCAAATTTTCCATGGTTCTTCTTTCTATCTTCTATTCCCTTGCTGATATTTTTTATTATTTTTCTAAATGTTTCTCATTTTTCATTTGCTTCAAGCTTGTTCATTACTGTTCATTGTAGCATTTTATTGAAGTTATTTAAAGTTTTTCTTTTTTTTTTGCAGTACCGGGGATTGAACGCAGGGGCGTTCTACCTCCGCGCTACACCCACGGCCCTATTTTTTTTATACTTTATTTTGAAACTGGGTCTCACGAAGTTGTGGAGGGCCTCACTAGGTAGAGAGAGAGAGAGGGAGACAGGGAAAGAGAGAGAGCTGAGGTTGGCCACAAAGCCGAATCCTCCGGTCTCCGCCTCCCAAAGTACTGGGATTACAAGCATGCGCCACCACGCCCGGCTTTAAAGTATTTTCTTGATAAGTCTCTACAATCTGAATATTTCAGGGTTGGCTTCTATTGTCTTTTATCTTTTATAACAAGTGTTTTTTTTTCCCCATCAAATCCCAGACATGTTTTACTGTAGAGTTAACTGGCTTTCTCTGATACTTCTCAGTCAAGAGAAGGATATGTACCATCTTGTTCCTGTCAGGAGATGGAAATGTAATATTTCCTCAGCTCCACTGACACTTGAAGATTAGGGAGTCCTTGTAACCACTGGGCTGGGAGTGTTTCTCATTTCTCACGTGGTCTCCACTGACATTGTACTGAGGAGGATTCATTGTTTCTGGGTGATGGTGAAAATTCTGATTCTCACAGGCTGTCTCTGATACCACCCCAGTAGAAAAGAGTGGAGCTGCCTCATTTCCATAGAGTGAGAGTGGAAGTCTAGGCTTTCCACCTGATCTCCCTGACACCAGAGCAGCAGAGGCTGCTTGCAAGTAGTCACAGGGAAAGTCCCATGTTTCTACTTGGTCTTCTCTGATAACAAATGGTAAGGTTGGTTAGTAACTAGTGACAGGTTTACGGGTGCAGAAGTCTAGGTTCCCTATTGTCCTTGCTGACTAGGGTTGGAATTGAGCCAGAGTCTTTTCTATGGTGTGCAGCTAGAGTAGAGAAGTTGGTATCTAAGTATTTTCTGTCTTGCTAGGTTGCCCTTATCCTTGATCCTTTTACTAAAAAGAAACAGGCTTTTGTTAGGGCTTTTTTGTTGTTGTTTGAACTTGTTGGTCTTCTCAGGTTGTCAGCTTTTTAAGCTCCTGGTCTGGAATATATGGTGCAAAGAGAGAACCCAGGGAACACACCACAGCCATTTCCATGTTCTCAAGATTCCTCATTTGTTTGTTTGTTTGTTTGTTTGTTTGTGGCACTGGAGATTGAACCCAGTGCCATCCTATCTCCAAGCTCCACTCCCAGCCTTTCTCTCTCTCTTTCTCTTACTGGGTATTGAACCCAGGGGAATTCTACCTGTATTGGACAGGGTTCTCTAAATTAACAGAATACACAGAATGAGTATATTTGAAAAAAGGGATTTATCAGATGGGCTTACAGTTTGAAGCAATGTAGTCCCAGGTTCTGACTGCACGTGGAGAATCAGAGGAACCAGTAGCTGGTCGAACGGTCTAAGAGCTGGAGTCTTAGGATCGGAGCAACCACTAATTCAGTCCCAGTCCAAGACGTGAAGATCAGGAAGCTCTTCGGAGAAACGATGGTGAAGTTTCAGTTCCAAGAGCTGGAGGCCGAGAAGATCAAGAAGCTCTTCAGAGAAAGGCGAAGCCGGTGGCCGACGATC
>PVJS01038125.1:0-19563 GCA_004027185.1 Glis glis
AAAAAAAAAAAAAAAAAAAAAAAAAAAAAAAAAAAGCTGGATAATAGAATATAATACCAAAAACTCAACAGACAGGACTCAAGGGAAGAGGAAGCCCCAATGGCAGTGAGGACGAGAAGAGAAGCCCAGGTCACCGCGAACCGAAGCGAAATAAAGGAGGCACGGTCTCAGAGTCCTGAGAAGGAGCACAGTGCACAGGGGACAGAAGCATCGATGGGACAAGTGCCCCGAGTCCTCAGCACAGCCCAGGAGTCCTCACCACAGTCCAGGAGTCCTCACCACAGCCCAGGAGTCCTCACCACAGCCCAGGAGTCCTCACCACAGCCCAAGAGTCCTCAGCACAGCCCAGGAGTCCTCACCACAGTCCCAGGAGTCCTCACCACAGTCCCAGGAGTCCTCACCACAGCCCAGGAGTCCTCAGCACAGCCCAGGAGTCCTCACCCATGGCGGGGAGGGGAGATGCCCTGGGAGTGGTAGGCAGTAGCTGGCAACCATGAAGACAGGTGCCCAGAATGCCGCAGGTCTGCAGACTCCTACAGACCTGACCGTGTTCCCATGTGGCCCTTTCCACGCACAAGCAAGGAGCCCTGTGACATAGTTTCTCACTCCATACATTTATTTTCATGTCAAATTTGTACTCATAATTGTTATTTTCTAAAGAGTGTCCCAAAATGTATATGAATTTTAAGCCCCACAAAATCCATGTTGCCCTGGCTATATCTGTAAGTTTAATTTTAAAATTCTCTGAAGCAAATACATGAAAACATGCAGGTTTTCTAAGGCCGGAGTGGGGCGGTATGTTTCTTCTCTGCCTGATTCCTGGTGCTGCAGTATTATGATGAGAAAAAGCATCACAGAGAAAAGGTCCCAGGAGAGCGGGCATCTGCAGATCCACCAGGCAGGCCTGGGAAGTGCGCGCTCCTGTGGATGGAGTTCCCCCATTCCCGTATGTTACTTTCATAATTTCTAATGGCGTTTGAAAAGCAGATGCCCCAAAACAACAGAGGGTGGCAGGGGACCAGGGGACCCCTTGGAGGGGTGTGGGCAGAGCTGTCCACTGCACAGCAGATCTTCTGTCCCTGCAGGTGGGACCCCTCTTCAGGAGCCGAGGTCGAGCTGAGCGTGAGCCCCAGCCCCTCTGCTAAATGCGGCCTCATTTGACAAGGTCCATGCGGTTCTCAACTCCACCGTCCAGTCAGCCTCGTCCCCATTGAGCGTCCTGTTTCCTGACTGCCCGGGGATGGGAGCCGACCCCGCGATTCCCACTGAGTTCATGTCTCTTACCCCTGCCCAGCCCTGCTCGTCTCTCCCTTACGCTTCTCCGGCCCCTCCCATCCTCCAAAGCCCAGCACAGTCGCTTTCCCGGGGCGGGAAGGGCCCTGACTGCCTGGCACACAGGGGCCTCAGCACCAGGTCCAGTCACAACTGTCCCCGCACAGTCCCGTCACAGGTCCTGGTGGCTGTCCCAGGAGCCATGGCCATGTGGACAGTTCAGGTCTGGCATCTCCCCACAGCCCAGGCTCCTGGTCCTGCCGGGTCTGGGCTCCATGAAGCCCGGCTGGACTTGCCGAGGGAGCCGCAGGGGGTTGTGGGAGCAGATCGGCCCAGGCCTCACCAGTCCAGGTATGGCCGGAGACCAGAGTGCACTTGTTTGCAGAGGGGGCCGCGTCGGGGGAAGGTTGTGTTCAGTTCAGGCTCTTTCTTCTCCATTTCCTCCAAGGCCCAGCTTATCTGAACACTGGACACTTTGTCCCACAGCTTGCTTGTGTGACTGTCACCCCAACAGGAACGTGCCTGGAGCCACCTGACCTGGGTCCTCCCTGAGCACCTGGCTGCCAAGGTGGTGCAGGTGGACGTGGCCTCTGGGGGAAGTGTTGCCAGCCTCCCCCGGGCCTGTGCTGGGAGCGCTTCCTGGGCTCCTCCACGTGCTCTGTCCAGAAGGCTGGTCCCAGGAAGGGGACGTGAGCTCTGGAGGCCACGGCGGGCCTCCCCGGTGCGGTCAGCAGGGGCCCTGGCAGAAGCTCATGGCCATCGTGGTCCCTGTGAGCTAGTGGGGAAGAAGGGGCCTCACAGTGGGGCGCCCTCTCAGCTGAGCCCAACACTCCTTCCTGGAGCACCCCACACCTCCCTCTGCAGCTGGGGGTGGGGGTGGGGGTGGAGCTCCAGCCCAGTATTCACCCCCAAACACTGCTACCAGGGAGACCCTCTCCTGCAAGACCCCAGTGAGCGAGAGGAGGAGGAGGCAGGGAGGGAGGGACAGGTGGAAGAGGGGGAGCCCAACACAGTGCCACTGAGAGGGGCAGGGCGAACCTCTCCAGGATGCCTCCTGGGAAACTGAGGCCCAGCCAGGCCAGAACCGTCTCCCAGCTGCCAGCCCCACCCTCGCTCCCTGGGGCTGGAGATGGCCAGGCGGGGCTCCAGACCAGGACCACGTGGAGGGAGGCTGGCTCTGGGTCCTTCCACCTGAGCCCCTTCTGCCCCAGGTGAGCACCCAGAGCCCTCTGCGGGGCAGGGTCGCACGCCAGGTTCTGTGCCACCGTCGACCTGGACGATGGTTCTGTGTGGTAAAGCAGAGACGCACACGAGGCCTTATGAACACAGCCGTTCACGCCGGCCTCGTCCTCCCACGACGGAGCTGCTCTTCCGGCCCCTTCCCAGAACCGGAAGGTGAGGTGCGGCTGGAAGTGGTGAGTGAGGGGCCAGCGTGGGACCCCAGACCTGCCCCTGTCCCCCTGGACCCTGGACTCCCCCACCGCCCACAGTGGGGTGGTGCCAGGACCTGGGGATGGCGGAGGACCGAGCCCCTCTCAGGCTCACCCACCCCATGCCTGGGCTGGACGGGTCCGGACTGCCGCCCTTTAAAACGACCCCCTCTGCTTCCCTGCCTTCTCTGGTTTTTCAGCCCTCGGTTGCGATCGTCCATCACATGACCCACCATGTGCCACGTGCTAATGGACATGGGGGAGTGCAGAGAACTTAGAATCCCTGCTGTGCAGTTTCCAGCAGTTTCTGATCATCTGTACAATCAAAATCAGAAAAGGCTATTCATACTACGTAGAACATAAAATAATTACATCGGAGATAATCTTACATTTTTAAGAAAACATGACAATTATCTATAATCTCAGACTCCCAAGATAGTCCCCGATGGTTCTGGCTGCGTTACCCCGCAGCATGTGGTTCACTGGGGTGAATCAGACCTTGCTGCAGTCCCTCCCCAGCCCCCGTGCCTCCCGGTTCATCCGTCAGGGGGCCCCACAGCCGCCCCAGGCAGGTGGTCCGGGCCTCCTGTGCACCATTCACTTTCTGGGGTCTCCCAGGCATCTTACAGGCCTGGGAGCGAGGCTCCACACAGCAGCTCTGGGCAGCTGTGCACCAGGGGACGATGCTAGCGCAGGAAGGCAGGGCTGTCAGCGCTGTGGGTGCCACTGCTGGGGACTAGACATCCCCTCCCCTCTCTCTCTGTCCTCCAGCATAGACCTGGGTCCTCACGGAAGGTGACCACCCTCCACCTCCACAGCGGGGCTGACCTCTCCACAGAGACCCATCCCACTGGTCTGAGGTGGCTGAATCGGGCCACAGAGACAAGGACAATGACCTTCGGGGCGTCTGAGGCCCACAGCAGCAGCCCCGCAGGAAGAGCCCACCTCGTGAACCCTCGAGTCGAGTCAGGAAGCTCTGGGCCCTGCGTCACATCACGGAAGCCTGTGCATCGCCTGGACTCAGGCCCCGGGAGCCCACGCGGGGCCAGGGTGACCCAGCTGTGTGAGGCGAGCACAGGGCCTGGGTGGGGCAGGGGCAGCCATGCTGTGGGCATGGGACAATGGCACGGTGTCTGGAGAGAGGCGATGGGCAGGGAGAAGTCGGGACAGACGTGGGGCTCAGAGTGGCCACCAGCCACCCTCAGAGCCACTGGGGTTTCCGGCCACGGGGATGAGGGGCCTGACTGCCACCAGGATGTGTCTTGAAAACTGGAGCAACTGACCTTTAAACATCAGAGACGAAGCACGCTTATCTCACAGCGTGGAAGTCCTCGCCCCTAACAATTGTGCGACGCACTGCACCCGTGAAAGCCAGCCCCGACTCTGCGTCACGCTGGCTGCGGCTGGCTTGGCCCTCCCTCCACGGGGAAGTGGGTTCCAAACAATCATCAGCTCTCTGTCCCATGCAGAGCCACATCCATACCTGTGTCACGCTGGCTTTGCTGGCCTGACCCTTGTGAGGAAGTGAGTCGGGAGCTGGCTCAAAGTCCCCAGCACTGGCTGCCTGACAGGGGACCAGGCCGACCCAGTAACTTTGAAGGGCCGGTCCACGCCCAGAGCCCTGCCAGAGGGAAGCAGAGCTTCCTCTGTTGCTGTTCTCCAAGTCTGTCTCCTCTTCCTCTCTCTCTCTTCCTTCCTCCCTTCCTCCCTCCCTCGCTCCCTCTCTCCCTCCTTCCTCCCTCTCCCCCCCCCCCCGTTGTGTCTTGTGGGAAGCACAGATGTTATGGATTGCTGATCTAGCTGGTGACTACGCTGCGGCTCCTGGGGCAGCACTTCAACTAGAACTCCAGCCCCAGTGACAGGGCCATTCCTCCTGCCACTGCTGCTTCTGCTCTGGGAATGTTTCCAAGTTCTCTCTCTTCCTTTGCCTCATGTAAGGGACGGAATCGCTTCTGGGTCATCTTGGACCACTTTCTTTGAACACTTTGGTTCACATATGATCTGCATCCCATAGTGTTCTCAGGTGAACAGGCCCATAAATACCTGTATTACCTGTGAACCTTAAGGGCCGGTGTCACCTGTCCCTAATGCACAAACTTAGAGATGGGACAGTCACAAGAAGGGGACAGACAAAGAACGACAGGAAACTCAACCCTGACCTGGGTCCCACAGGGGTTTGGGGAAAGTCACTTCCCCTCTTGGCCACATGTCCCCGTCTGCACCAGGAAGGTGGAAGAGACTGAGATTCGGAGATCATGCCCCTCTGGCCTAGACTTCCCGGGCTTCTCTGAGATTCATAACCAGCCCAAGCGCCTCCTCTCAGCCCTTGTGGTGGGCACCCACAGGACCGCAGCCTCCTGGTGCCCGAGGCCTGGAGCCCTCACCCGAGGTGGATCGGACTCAGTGCCTGATGTCTACGAAATAGAATGGGCAAAATGACGGGATGTCTCTCCCAAGACTGAGGTATGAGAAATGTGACTCCTTCTGGAACCCTCTCCTGTGTTCCTGCCCTGTCACTCCCTCATCCCTCACTCTAGAATCAAGCTGAGATATTATGAGCTGCCCTGTGGACAGGCCCCAGGGGCAAAGATCCCAGAGGGTCCCTGCCAGCAGACGAAACTCACCAGGACTCAGCCAAACTGGATCCCGTAATAACCATGGAAGGAGCTGGAAGGCGGATCCTCCAGCAGAGCCTCTGTGAAGGCTGTAGCCTCAGCCTCCTGAGAGGCCTGGAGGCAGAGGCATGGGGCCAAGTCCCTGTGCACAGAAAAACTGTGACATCGTCCATGCGTGGGGCTGTCAGCGGTGAGTTAGGAGGAAGCTATCACACAGCGGGGCTAGCTAGGGCAGCCTCCAGGCCTCTCCAGCCATACTGGCCTCCTTTCCAACCTCCTCCCTGGCCGAACTCACTCCTGCCGCACAGTCTGCACCACTGGGCCTTCCCGGGACACTGCTCCCGACTTGAGAGGCCCTGCCCCCTCTTGTCATTCTGGTTCCAGAAGAATCGTCACCTCAGGGGACTCTCAGCCCCCCCCCCGGTGACCCCAGCCCTCCCCGCAGCCCCGGCTGTATTTTAGCTCTAGCACTTGCTCTTTCCCTTCATGTGCTCTTGCTGTGAGCCTTTGTGCATCTCCAGCTGCAGACTGGCAGCTCTGGAGGGCGGGCCAAGGCGGGCACTTGGAGAGCCACGTCCAGGACCCACATGGCCCTGCGCTGGTGAGTGTCTGGCAGCTGCTGGATGAAAAATGAGGGGTCTCAGAGTCCCTCTGCCGCTGAGCAGCTCACATGTGAACGGGGATGCTCATGATGGAGGTCCTGTGGGGCCCAGGACCTCCTCCCTGGTTCCTCCTGCTCCATTCAGCACGGTGGACACTGCTGCCCCTGGTGGCTGGTGCTAGCACTGCACCCATGGCAGGAAGCCCAGAATCAAACCCGCCCCAGGGTCTGGGTGTCCTCGGGCTGTGAGCTCCCAGGGCCCAGGGGATAAAGGAGACAGACCTGCAAGGTCCAGGGGCGACGAAGGGACTTCAGAGTCCCCCTTATCCACCTCATTCCTTCTGCTGGTCCCAGGTTGCTCAGTTCACTCAGGAGGCCTCCTCACCCAGCCCAGACAACGACCCCGGCCCCCTTCCAAATGAGGACCCCAAGACACCAACAGGGACAGTCCCATCCCCAGACCCTGGGGGAGTGGTCCAGGGCTCTGCCACTCTCTGCATGGCCCAGGTCCCCAATGCCCCCAGCCCCAGGCTGCCCTCTGCTCAGCTCCTCCAGCAAGGCAGAGCACTTTCCAAGGACCTTGGTGGACCGTGGGTCACAGATGGAGAACTAGGACCACCAGGAACTCTGGGAGCCTGTGGGACCCTTGGCTCACCTGGGGCATGCACCCCAACGTATAGAACAGGAATGTGAGGCTTCCTCTTGTATGGCCCTCCGTGCTGACGGGATCTCGTTCTTCCAGGTGATCAAATTAGTGGACCCAGGACCCCACAGCCTGTCCTCTCAAGGCTGCTCCAGGGCTGTCCCCATCCCAGGCAGAACCGGACACAGTAGGACCCACCATCATCAGCCTGGCATGTCCCCCCTTCCATGCAATGACCCGGGCTTGTTGCTAGGAGACTGGACTCCCCTGCCCCATGGCAGAGCTGCCTCTGACCTCTTTTATTTCCCTGCCACCTCCACCCTGGCAAGTCAGTGTGTGTGTGTGTGTGTGTGTGTGTGTGTGTGTGTGTGTTTATGTGTTTATGTTTGGGCCCACTTGTAGCTAGAACTAGGAAACCCGACAGGAAAGAGCCAGACCTGGGAGTAGAGGACGGGGTCCCCAGGATCTTAGGGGCTTTCATTCTCAAAGCAAACCCCCCTGGAGGTCGTGGAGCCCAGGGAGCTCTGTTCTACTGTGGACTCAGCCCATCTCAGAGGTCCCGGGCCAACCCAGCCTCCTGCAGTCTCAGATTCCCAACTGTGCTAGCAGGGGTTGGACATGGGTCTCCACGTATGTGCATGCATGAGGTGGGGGCTCACTGTGGGGTGCACTCTGGCCTCCTTCCTGCAGGGAGACCCAAGTGTCCCCACATGGGGCAGACTGACCTCGAGTACAGGGGTGAGCACGCACACAGGGCCTGTGCAGGACCCAGATGGCACATGCAAATGACCTGCTATACCGTGCACACGCCTGAACAGCTCCACAGGGCGGTCCTCTAGCACCCCGCCCCTGCACCAGCGTGCAGGACACCCAGCAATAAGTGACCATGCCCAGAGGCACACAGAGACTCAGAATCACCAGTCTTCTCCATCTCTTACCCCCACCAGAGAGGCCTGTTCCTGTGTCGGGATTCCCGTGGGGGACCTCCTGGGCCCAGCACTCTGAATACCTTTATCTCCTTACCCCCAGCACATACTCTTGGAATAGTCACTGATCCATTTTCAGTAAAGGAAACCAAGGCTCTGAGATCCTGCCTGTCCTGGGGCTGAGGAGGCCCAGCTGTGGGTTTGAAGCCAGGCCAGCAGACCTCAAGGCCAAGCTCTGCACAGGAGCCCAGAGGTGGCCCCAGAGCCCAGCCCTGGAGCTGAGCCCATCTTGGATGGGGGCTTGGGCTGGTGCCAGGGCTGGGAGGGAGGATCCAGAAGGCTCTAGTTAGGTTGTGGAGTGTCCCTGACTTGGGATGGGGTGTCTGGACCAGGTACCACAGGGCTCTGATTTCAGGCAAGCATTCAGGGACCCTGCAGGCTGAGGGGAGTCAAGAGACCCCCCCCAGGGGGCCTTCTCAAAGAATTGGAGGGGCATCCTAGAACTGGAGGGTTTGAGTGGGCACCTTGCCTACCCATCAAGCATGGACCCCAAGCAACAGTCAGGGACAAGACCTGCCCCCAAGTCCTCACATGTACCATGGGGCTCTGCACCTCCTCCTGGTGGGGCCTGCTGCCTGGAAGGCCCAGAGCTGGCTACTGGCCAAATAGCCCTTGGGGAGAGGTCTGTGCTCACGGAGATGTGAGTTGGGGGGACCAAGGGGTGGACCAGCACATGCTCACCAGGAGGCTGGTACCTGTCGCCCTCATCCTCCTACAGCCAGATTCAGAGGGGCAGCATCGCCGGCCTGCTGAACGGAGAGTGGTAGCGAGGGTTAGTGGCGCAGTGTCTGGCCGCAGACACAATAGGAGATAAAGAGGAAGAAGAGGAGCTGGGGGCCAGGCTGATCCTGAAGATTCCCCAGCCTCCTTTGCAGCTGGGTGTCGGCTGGGAAAGGCTAGTGCAGGGAGGGAGGGGCTTCACAGGGAAGGGCAGGAGGTCACCTTCTGCTCCTGGCCATCGGGGACTCCAGGACACAGGTGTCATGGACGGCAGCAGGAGAGGTTCAGGTGAAACTGGAGTCTGGGGTGGCCTGGGCTGGCAGGGGTGGGAGTTATCTGGCTGGCCTGGTACATTTGATTATGAATGTCCAGCCACTAGCCAGCCAGACCCTAGGAGGGGCAGTCTTTGACTGGTAGAAATGGGAAGCCACTAAGAAGATGCCCCTGGCAATCGTGAGCCCCTGCGTCATGGCGGGGATGGGGGTGAGAGGTTCTATGTCTGACATTCTGCCCCGTGATGAGGGTCACTGCTTTGGGATAACAGGAAAGTGCCAGGTAGGGTTCATGACACAGAACTGGTTGGTGAGCAAGGAATCTTCAGCCCTGGGGGGAAGGGCAGAGGGACAGCTGTGCCAGGGAGAGGGAAATTCCTAGAGCAGGGAGGCAGATTAGTGGTTGTCAGGTTAGGGTGTGGGGCGTGGGGAGTGACCAGGTCCTGACAGGCATGGGCGTCTGTTTGGGGCAATTAAAGCTCTGTAACAAGATAGTAGTGATGGTTACACAGCTGTGAGTGAAACTAATGCCCCCAAGTTGCACACCTTGAAATGACTAAAGACCTAGCTTTTATGGAACACAACACTCAAAACAATCTCAAACACCAGAGTTTTGTTTTCATTGATTTCTCTCCACTGTTTGTTTACTTTCATTAGTTTCTACTCTGACTTTCATTACATTTTTCTTCTACTTACTCTGGGTTTAATTTTCCCGTTGTTTTCTTTCTTTCTTTCTTTCTTTTTTTTTTTTTTTTTGCGGTACTAGGGATTGAACCCAGGGGCGTTTTACCTCCGAGCTACACCCCCAGCCCTATTTTTTATACTTTATTTTGAAACCGGGTCTCACGAAGTTGCGGAGGGCCTCACTAAGTAGCTGAGGCTGGCCGCAAACCCGGATCCTCCTGTCTCTGCCTCCCAAGTACTGGGATGACAAGCGTGCACCACCACGCCTGGCTCCGTTGTGAAGTCATTGTTGTAAGAACTTTTAATTTTCTCACAGGTGGGGAGAACTGTTAATTTCCTTCTAACTCCTGCTGTAGGACACACTACAACATTTTCCATGTTGAACTTTCATTTTCAATCAGTTCCTAAAAACAGTTCTAAGTTCTCCTTTTATTTCTTCTTTGTCCCACAGATTAGTTAAATATGTACTATTTACTTTTTTAATATTATGGATTTTCCAGAGAGGTTTCTGTTATTGATTTCTAATTTAAGTGTACTGTTGTCAGAAAACACCTTGTCTGACTTGAATCCTTTGAGATTGGTTGAGATTTGTTTAATGGCACAAAATCTTCTCTCTTGAGAAAAGAAGAGTGTTCCATTGTTATTGAGGGCAGTGTTCTTTAATCACCTGTCAGATTAAGTTAATATTAAAGTGTGTTTGTTAAAAAATCTTCTACTAAGCCAGGCGTGGTGGCACACGCTTATAATCCCAGTACTTGGGAGGCTGAGACAGAAGGATTTCAGGTTCGCAGCCAGCCTCAGCAACTTAATGAGGCCCTCCGCAATTTAGTGAGATCCTGTTTCAAAATAAAAGAATAAAATAGGGCTGGGGGGTGTAGCTCAGAGGTAGAATGTCCCTGGGTTGCATCCCCAGTACCACACGAAAAATAAAAAAATCTTCTACTAATTTTCTATTTGCTTTATCAACCATTCAGATTATTGAAATTTCTAATTACAATAGTAGAGTTCACTATTTGCAGATTTACCTATTTTCCATGTATTTAAAATATATTTTATTGATTGCATACCTAGTTAATATTAGGTCCTACTGATGAAATGAACCCTTCTTCATCATCAAATGGCTTCCTTTACTCCTGGCAGTATTCTCTGCTCTGTTACCTACTTGGTCGGATGTTGGTAAGCCACAGCAGCTTTCTTTTGATCAGTGTTAGAAAGATACAACTTTTTCCCATCCTTTACTTTGAACTTAGTTGTGTCTTTATATTTAAAGTGTGTTTCTTATGGGCAGCATATAGTTTATGGCATTTTTATATCCAATCTGTCAACCTCTACCTTTAAATTGGATTTGGGGGCCATTTATATTTAATGGGAGCATTGATACGATTAGGTTTAAATATATTGTTTTGATACCTGTCCCATCTAGTTTCCTTTTTATCTCTTGCTCAGGCTAATTTTAGATTAGTTGAACCTTTTGGGGACTACTCCATTTTCTCTCTCTTTTTGTTTTATTAGCTATACTTCCTTGTTTGGTTGTTATACTGGTTCATTTGTGAATTACAGTTTACCTCTTTAACTCCCCATAGTCTACCCTCAAGCGATATTGTACCATTTAATGTAGAATAAGAACCAGCCTACCATAGTAAAATTCCATTTGTCCCCTCCGGCCCTTGTGGTCTTGGTGTCATACACTTCGATTTTGCTGTGACTAAAGCTCCACGGTGCGGCATCATTGCCTTGTTTGGCAACCAGTGTCTCTTTTCTTTCTTTTTTTTTTGCAGTATTGGCGATTGAACCCAGGGCCATTCTACCTGCAAGCTACACCCCCAGCCCTATTTTTTATTCTTTATTTTGAAACAGGGTCTCACTAAGTTGCAGAGGGCCTCACTAAGTAGCTGAGGCTGGCCGCGAACCCAGATCCTTCTGTCTCAACCTCCCAAGTGCTGGGATCACAAGCGTGCGCCACCACGCCCAGCTAACCAGTATCTTTTACAGAGATGCAGGAGTGAGGGGACTCCCCTCACTCCCTGCTCCCCGTCCCCGTGTTCTTCACCCCGAATGGTCTTCAGCGTGAGCACAGGAAGGGGTGTGGGGCGCAGTGGCTCCTCCTGCAGTGCAGCAGTAGGGGACAGGAACGCTGGGTCCCACTGCAGGTCCCAGATGTCCCGTCAGGACGAAGTTGCCGCAGTGTGACTCCGCGCTTACACTGTGCCGACCTCCTTCGCTTCCCTGAGTCCCCTCCCCCCTCTGCTCGCTGGGATAATTTCCTAGACAAATCACTTCCATTTGTATTCTTATGTGAGGGTCTCCTGCTAAGACAGCCTGCCCTGAGACAGTGGGTACCAAGGTGGCCCAAAGGACCAGAACCTGCAGCTGCGATCCTGGAGTTGGATCCTCAATGACCAGACGCCAGGGGGACCCGAGGCTGGTGCTCAGTGAGTGGCGAGAGCTGGACGTGTTGCAGCAGCACAGGTGTGGGGAGCAGGTGGGCTGCAGGAGGGAGGGACAGGTGTCCTCATGCGGACACCACCTCTGGTCTTCTAGGGCGACGGGATCATCAAATAGGAATCATGACAAGTTTGGAGTCGATTGGCTATTGCCACCAAGTGCTAGAGAGATAAAGGGACAGTATTGCTTGTCCAAGTTAAGACAAGGAAGTCGGAGGGCCTCTGCTATGGTCTGAATGTTTGTGTCCCCCGCGGTGATGTCATAGGGAGACGTGCCCTTTGGGACAAGGCAGGCCACTATTGCGGTAACTCCGGCGGACGATCTACTCCGTGGTTCCTGCCACGGAAGGTCGCTGCACCAAGCAGCTTCCTGACAAAACAGTCTATGGTCCCCAGCCACAGACGGTCGCTGCCCAGACAGCTTCCTGAAGTCTGTGGATCCTGCCACAGACGGTCACTGCGTCAAGCAGCTTCCTAACAATGGTCTTCTCGCACGAAACAACACGAAGTCTGATATGGTAATTTGCAAAATAGTTACATTTAATAATCGGGGGTCGGGGAGGAGATAGAGATGGCAAATTCTCCCGCCCAACTGTAGCCAGCACCTTGCTTTTATAGACATTTTAGACAAGGCATCATAAAAGTTAATCAAACCCAGGAATCAGCAATTATGACAGGTTGCAGTAAAAGTTAATCAAACAGAGATCAGCAATTATCTCAGGTTTCGGTAAGGATTAATCAAACAGGGATCAGCAATTATGTGACAAGCCTAGGGGAAGGAGGGATTGACCATTAGCACCTTGAAGATTACACCAGGTCCCTTGGAATGTGTCCATTTGCAGACAGATCCCACCCAGCCAAATACCATGTATCCAAACTGGGCTGGTCCAAGATGATAATCTCAGTCTCGGCCCTCAACAGGCCACGAGGATGGAGCTCCCATGGATGGGCCGGTGCCCTCATTAGGGGCTGAAGAAAGCAGAGCTCTTCCCTCCCACCACGCGAGAACACGGCGAGAAGGCGCCATCGGTGAACCAGGAGGCGGCCCTCAGCAGACGGAGTCTGCCAGCTCCCTGACCATGGACTTCCAGCCCCCAGAACGGTGAGAAATGAATTCCTGTTGTTTATGGGCCACACTGCCCATGGTATTTTGTTGTAGCAACTTGAGTAGACTGAGACACCCCACAAAGCAGCATTCAGATAGACCCTCCTCTCCTCAGCCAGAAGTAGACAGCGTGAAGGCCAGGCGCAGCAACTCATCAAAAACATGGCCGAGTTTCAGATGAGGCTGGCTTTGCCCCTCGGCGACTCTGCAGAGTCGGCAAAGTCCAAACTGAGCGGTGTGGGGCCCGAGCTCAGGACTAGGTTATCAAGGTCATCACTTTCTCAAACCTCATCTCTACTTTCCCCTGAACCCACTCAGTGGTGGCCCACATACCTGTGGTTAGACAATAACAATACCCCCCATGTATCCCCAATTCCTCAGGGTCTCCCCGCCCAGCACAGCTCTCAGGGAGCCAACGCCAGGCCCCTTGACAGACAGGTCAGACCAGAGCGGCTGCTGAAGCTGTTTATTTGGAGTCAGGCAGGTGGGGTGCGGGTGGAGGTTCGGGGCAGGAGGGGTCCAGCGGGAAGGGAGGTTGGGGGGCTCAGGCTCTGTGTCGGTGGCAGGGTGGGCTCAGGAGGGGCAGACCCAGGCGGCTCCTGTAACAGGGAGCGGAGCGGAGCAGAGGTAAGGCCCCACCATGGGCGCAGCAGGCAGGGCCTCACGGGGTGGAGGCAGATTCCAGGCCAGAGCTCTTCCTTCCCAGGCTGCCCTGTGGTCCCCCGTGGCCAGCCAGGTCTCTGGGCATCCTTGGGGTGGGAGAGGACTGGACCGAGGGGGCCAGGGTGAGGGAGGACGATGGTGCTGACTGAGGTTGGTAGGGAAAGGACTTCCCCAATGTCCTGGTTACCCTCCAGGCCGGTTCCTGAGGTGACCACTCCTGCCTGGCCTGGGGGTGGGGTTTCCCTGGCACAGGTAGACAGGAGGGGGCTTAGAACGAATGGACCTTTGAATTTTAGCACCCAGGATTCTGGACTTTTGCAGAATCCTTAAAGGGTCACTTACCCTAGTCACTATTGGGGAGTGCAGCTCTCTGTAGAAACCGAGAAAAACCCAGGGGTAAGAGGCGCCCTGGACAAGGGCCCAGACCCCATCTCACCCCCAGCTCAGACCCTCCCACTACCAAGACCCAAAGCAGGGCCCTAGTATCCCTGTGAGGGGACAGAGGTGACATGGGGACAGAAAGAAACATGAGAACACAGAGAGACATGAGACACACAGAGGCACCTAGAGGAAGCAGAGGGCACACAGGGCGGACGTGGGCAGAGCCTCTGCTCACCTGTCTTCTCGGGCACGGAGATGTGCTCCTCCAGGAGTCCCTTGCGCTGTACGAATTTTCTGAATTCTTCCAGGGCCTCAGGGTTCTCCTCGGGGCTCTTCCCTGGGGGGAGAGGCCAGGTGAGCCCAGGAAGGGGCCACCTCCAGCCATTTGTGACCCAGGGAATACGGTGGCTCTCGAGCAGCTCTGCAGTCATATTCTGACCTGGATGGACCCAGTGTGCTACAGACACTGCTCTGTCCCCAACCCGAGGTCTCAGTTAGGACACTCGTCCTTCAAGGTGACACCTCCCAAGAACTCAGGAAGGAGCACCGGGCAGCTACCCCTCCTAGGTAGCCAGGTCTCCAAGGGCCACCTCTGCCCTGTCCCTGAAAGCTCTTGCCCAGCCCCCCTCCCCCACACACACACACAAAAAAGATGCAGAGCTCAGATTCTGATGAGTCACACTGTGACCAACACCCGGCCAGCTCAGAGGGCCAGACCAGGCCGCTGACTTTTGGAATTGGAGGCGACAGTGGACGGGACACGGAGGTCCCTGAGAGCCCTCACCCACGAGCTTTCCCATGCCAAAGCCTTTCCCCTGGTCTTCACAGTAGATGATAGAGTGATCCTTCACGGGCAGCTCCTCCACATACACGGTCTTCCTGCCATTGACTGGAGGTAAACAAAGAAAATGGGTCTAAGTCACTTCATTCCCAGAGAAAAACACTCGCGACCACACTGGGGAAGAGTCTAGAACACTTGCGCAGTCACCCAGGAGACCCAGCCAGCCTGAGCAGGGCCTTGCAGTGGCCGCCGTCACCGGACAGGAGCCCCTGCTGGGAAGGTGCCAACTCCGGCTGTGGAGTCCAGACTATGGCGGCCAGAGAGCATGGAGGCTCGAACTTGGCGGTGGCCTGGAGGGGCTGCCCTGCCCCACTTCCCAGGTCCTCAGTCCTCAGTTTCCCTAATGGATCAACAGCTAGGACCACCCAGAGGAAGGCATGGCCTAGTCAGTCCCGGCTGTGGCCCAGCCTGTGACACCTAGTGTCAGGGCCACAAGGGCCCTGGGAAGGGAGAGGACAGCCGCTCCTGGGAGGTGGGCGGAGGGGGGGCTTCCCGCCTGGGAGCAGGTGGGGCTCCGGCGCGGTGGGGTCAAGACTCACGGGCGCTGTATTTGCCAGGCGTCTCGGTTTTGTACATCACAAATTTAATCTCGTGGCACCGGCCCTTAATCCTGGCAAATGGGAAAGACACAGGCAGCTGGTCTCCAGACACACACCTACCCCGTCCTCAGCTCACCTGGTGCCCTGACCAGGTGACCCTGGAAACCCCACTCCACCCTGAGCCTTAGGATGCTGCCTGGGACCTTGTCCCCTCAAAGTCAGGGACTTATTGGTACCAATACCCAAGATGTGGATGGGGAGGAGCAAGAGGACCGAGGGGCCTGCAGTGGGCGACACTCACAGGAGGGAGGTCTTGACCTCCAAGTTCCCATCTTCCAGGGCTGTCACTGTCGTGGGGAACGCTTTCTCGAGATTCTTCCGCTCTGGGCCATGCTTGCCGGTCACAATGGCCTTCGTGTACCAGGTCCCTGTGATCTGGAGCAGTCCGGCCCATGAGCACACCCTGGCCCAGCCCAGAGTCCCCCATGACCGGAACACAGTCATGCAGCCTAAACAAACAGAGCCTCCAGAGGGGCTGGGCTCTCGCCTGCCCGCACCCCCATGCTCAGTGGAACAAGCTCAGCACTCAGGCTTCAAGCCCCCAGTGGAGGCAGAGGGGTCTGACCCAGAGGATTAACTCTTCAGGGACTGGAGCTCTGTAGCAGGTTTGGCATCGCTCCTGAGGGCCCAGGCCTGGGAGGCATTCTGGTTTCAGGTAGCTCTTAATCAGAACTCAAACCCAAACCTGTCCCTGCCCAGCCCTGCCCCAGGAGGGGGTGTCTGCTGCGGAACAAGTACCCCCGTCTCTGACCACTGCAGGGCCGAGTGCAGGGTCGCCTTAAATGACACCTCCTGGAACAGGGCTCCCGCCCTCTACCCCAACAGCCGTCCTGGCGTGTCTCCTCCCCGGCCACCGCCCCACTCTGCCCCACTTGGCCTCACGTTCTCCTGCAAGAGGAGGGACAGAGGGTCGTCCTGGGCCTGCAGGGCAGCCACGAGGCTGAGCAGCAGGACAGGCAGGAGCAGCGCCTTCATCTCCAGGCTCAGGGCTCTCGGCAGAGGCAGGTCACTGGGCATTAGGACGAGGCTGTGCTGGCTCCTCATAGGACGCCCTTTATGTCCCCAGTAGCCAGTGGCCTGTGCACACTGGGTACGGAACAACCCCACCCACCCATCTGCTGTGGCCAAGTCCTCGCCCGTCATGGAGGTGGAATGTTGTTATTGTTGGGATCTGATGAACAAGGACTTAGTGCCACCCAGAGACAAAGACACACAAGCCGTCCAAGGTTCGCACCACCCAAGGGTAGAGCTCCCAGACCAGCCCTCCTTGAGGGAACGGGTCAGTGGGGGTGGGGTGGGAGCCCCTGTCTGCTCAGTGAGCAGGGCTGCAGGCCTGAGTCCTCAGGCTCCCTCCCTGTGCCCGCCTTCAAGCCACCATGGCTGGCCTGGGCAGGTTCTCCTAAAGATCTGGCTTCTTACCTCCCACTGCTGAGAAGGACTGAGCTCCAAGAGCCTCAGCTGGCACAGGTGCTCAGGGCTCTCCCTGGAGTCCTGGGGGCCCCCTCTCCATGCTTCCCCTGCCTTGGCCCCCCAGAGCTTCCTGCAGTGGGGGCACTAGGCTCAGGGTCAGAGTCACACCCAGGCCATCCTAGGTAGAAGATTGCCTCCAGCCTTGCTCCATCTGTACCCAAGGACAACTGTGTTCTCTTTACAGCACCTCTTACCCTGGCCATGCCCTTCATTCTGTCCTGTCTCTGTCCATCGCCCTTCTCCTCTGTTACAGTTTAAGTCCCCAAGAGAATGGCTTGAGTCAATGGCTCACAGTTTCATCAGGGCTGCAGGATGAGCTCGGGCCACATGTTAGGGGTCATGAGTCTGTACACTAAAGGAACAAACCAAGTTATTTGACCTCTGTGCATCTCAGAAGATTCAGCTCCAACCAGGGGACTGACAACCGCTATTGCTCTGGTCACCTGAGGACCTGCCCAGGGGACACCTGGAGCCCCGGGCTCCCCTGGCACTACTGAGGCTCCATGGACATCGGTGCCTTCGTCGCCTCAGTCTTGGAGTGGGACCAGGACTAGGCGCAGTCACAGCCTGCCGTGACCCCACACTCACGCAACTCCCTCCACTGCACTCCTCTGGGCCGGACTTCCAACGGCTTTCCCCTCCCTCGTCAGCTCTGACTGCCCAGGGTGCCCAAGACAGGCCTCAGGTCCCATTCTCTGGGGATAAAGAGTTCATGTGCTGGCCTGCAAGCGGAGTTCACAGCTGAGCTCCCCTGGGTGCCCACCCCCTCGCTCAGCCCCAGCTGCCTCCAGAGCGAGGACTTCCCCCTCCTGAGCCTACAGTTCCCGGGCCTCAGTCACCTGCCCCGGGACCCAGGCGACATAGGCTCTGAGGGAAGTGCTGGGCCCCACAGTGGCCTCTTTGTGCCTCTCTGGGCCAAGACTGGACAGCCCCAGGACTGCTAGATAACACTAATGAGCACTCTCTAATAACCCTGGGGGCTGTTGTGAAGATTGCTGGCATGATCCAGGACTGACCCCGCGTGGGGGAGCTGTGAGCAGGAGCTGGGTCTCTAGGGCGGGGAGGGTGGGGCCCCTGATCTTTAGAAGCAGAGAGCAGGGAACAGGCTGGAGTCTCCATATCAGGGGAGACTTCTGTCCCCTGTTGTTGTTGACTGTATTCCTGACACTGTGTATTTCACTTGTCATGTGCATCGACCTATGCCCTTTATGCCACTGGCACATGTAATTCCATCCTTAAAATGGTGCCAAAGAATATGCCCAATGATTGACAGAACAGGACCTCCACCAGGAATCCTGGTGCCATTGGCACTGTCCACGTGCCTCTCAGCAGCCACCCACCTTGCCCCGTGTCCCACAAGGTACACAGTTCTCCAACTGTGTTCTTCCTAGACACTGGTTAAGTTCCACTGGTGGTGAACACCATCAGGAGGTGTAAGGCAGGAAGTTTGAGTCAAATCGTGGTGGGCAGGAGGTTGGTGTCAACCCATGGCAGATAGGCGACAGAGCAGTAGGTCGTGGTCAACAGATGGTAGATGCTGTCAGGAGACAGAGGGCAGGAAGTCAGGGTCAACGCTTGGTGGACAGGAGGTAAGTTAGGAGACTGGAGTTGACCCATGGTGGACAGGAGGCAAGGTAGGAGATCATGGTCTACATTTAGTAGATGCTGTCATGACATGATGTGGCAGGAGATTGGGGTCAGGAGACAACAGGGTAGGAGACTGAGTCAACGCATGGGAGACACCATCAGGAGACGGTGGGGCAGGAGGGGAGAGGGTCTCTGCCCTACACACAGTGGGCTTGGCCATTTCTCTGCACTCCCTTCATTGGCAGTTCTTTGTGGGCTGCCATATTCCCTAGCTGTGGCTATCTCCTCTCTGGTGACATCCCTCTCTTCCTTGTCTTTGAATCTCAGGGTGGTCACAGCCTCTCAGTTCTGCTAATTCCTAGGTGCCTCGCTGGAGTGGACAGTGTCCAGGATTTATTCGACATTTGGGACTAAGAAGATTGTGATGGCACCACCAGCAACAGGCCAGAGGGGATGCTAGATGGAAGGCACAGGAGGAGGCTGAAGACGGATCTCAGGAAAGCCGCAAGATCAACTGGACAGTGAGGCCTGAAGCTTGTTCCACTAACTATTCTAATTATTTTGGAGACTGTGGCCACCACCACCCTGAAGCTTCAGTTACAGAACGGACCCGAGTTAGAGCATGAGCCGGTCAGGGCAGTGCAAGGGGTGGACTGTGGCAGAGGTGTTGATGACTGACCCTCTCGGCCCACCTGCAGTTGTCATGCGCAGGTTCTGGAACACTGACAGACTCACAGTTGCCTCCCTCAAGCACCTGCGGCTTCACTGCTGTGCTTCCCCTGACACACACCGACAAAACCCAGATGTGCTTGGCAGCTACCATGCTCAGTTAGTGGATGTAGTTATGAATTGGATAAATGGGGTGTGCTCTTCCAAAACTTCCAAAAAGAATCCTTGTCTACATGGTTTCACTTGACAACTCTAGCAAGCATTTAAAGAAGAAATAACAACAACTCTACATTTATTCTTTTTTTGTTTTTGTTTTTGCGGTACCGGGGATTGAACCCAGGGGCGTTTTATCTCTGAGCTACACCCCCGGCCCTATTTTTTATACTTGATTTTTTTTGGGGGGGTACCGGGGATTGAATGCAGGGGCGTTCTACCTCCGCGCTACGCCCCCGGCCCTATTTTTTATACTTTATTTTGAAACTGGGTCTCACGAAGTTGCGGAGGGCCTCACTAAGTAGAGAGAGAGAGAGAGAGAGAGAGAGAGAGAGAGAGAAAGAGAGCTGAGGCTGGCCGCGAACCGG
>PVJS01038126.1:0-19563 GCA_004027185.1 Glis glis
AAACTAGTTCAACCACTATGGAGATCAGTGTGGAGATTCCTCAGAAAACTGGGAATGGATCCACCATATGATCAAGCTATACCACTACTTGGTATCATACCAAAGGGACTGAAACTAGAAAACTACAGTAATATATGCATACCCATGTTCATAGCAGCACAATTCACAGTGGCCAAATTATGGAAGCAACCTAGGTGTCCATCAACAGATGAATGGATTACAAAATTATGGGAAATACACACAATGAAATTCTACTTAGCAATAAAGAAAACAAAATAACGTCATTTACAAGAAAATGGAATGATCTGGAGAACATTATGTTAAGTGAAATTAGCCAATCACAGAAAAGAAGGGTCATATGTTTTCATTAATATGCATAACCTAGGGAGTAGTCGGGACACAGAAGGGACTCCGATGATAATGGAGAACCCTCAGTGGGGCAAGGGAAGTGGTACAAGGGAAGGGGAAGGGCAAGAAAGAATTGAATCAATGCAATTACTATCATATACAATGTGTACATATGAGAATATACCAACATCATTCTCAGTACTCCATATCGGGGAAGGGGAGGCAGGGGGGACATTAAGAGCTGTGTACATGTATGTTAACATCAAATTGATATTAATTGTGATGTGAGACTACAATGCACCAATAAAAGTATGTTAAAAACGAAAGAAATATAAATGCGCAAGTCATAAGTGTTGTAGGTATCCCAAAATAGTCTTAATAGAATAAAAATGATACATCTTTAAGATTCATTCCTTGTATTACTTTAAATATGTGTTCCTTTATTTTTTCATTTTCTTCGTATCTGATCCTCCCCTTCCCCAAAGGTATTCAGTAATGAGATTCTATTAACTTTTTTTTTTTTTTAGTTTTTGCAAGGCACCTTTTCACTTTGGATTTCTCCCCCATCTAATTACAAATATTAATGTGACACAGTTTGAGATATGGTAGTAACCTGTATTATATTTCTTCTGCTAAAAAAGACTAGCAATTGAGTTTTATTTTCTGTATGCATTCTACTTTCAAAAATTGCCAGTCAAATGAAATCACAGCCCTTATAAATTGAGTCATTACCAAACTTTAAGGGACAACACATCAGCCACATTGAGTCACCATGCTCTGCTCTGCTCTATTGGTCATTTTTATTTGGCATCATCGTACCTGCTGAACTGACCCTCATCTCCAGGACCTTGTTTTTCTGTACAGACAGTCTTGGTATACAACGGCTTCTGTTTGGCATTTATTTTGATCACATTTAGTAGAATTCCCTTTGTGAACAAAATCCACAAACATGAATAAATTGGAGCTTTGTAATATCTTAGTAAATCACAAGTTTGCATTAAATAATAAGTAAAATTAAGGATGCTTAAAGCATATTAGAGACTCGGTAATAATCATAAAGCTTTCTATATGAATTAAGCCATGCAGTAAAAAACCACCAAGAGGTCCCTGAAGTGATTATTCTTATTTCTTCAATTAAGAAATTGGCTTACCTTTACCTTCAAATTGATGAGGTCAATTCAGTATGATTATTTCTTTCAGAAAAAAAATATATGATTACTTGCATTATCATCTTCAAACTCCTCAGAAGTAGATCAAAGCACAATCTCACCAACTTGAGTGTGGTACTAATTAGCTATGTCATTTAGTTTAGGTTTTCTGACTTGATAACTGATGTTGCTATTTTTAGATGTAGTACACAGTAAGACTTGAAAGAGAAATTCCTTATGGAGCACATACATCGTATTGAATATGCGTGATTAAATATCAATCACGCCCTTGGTCTGTGCTCACCTTGGCTTTTAATGTCAATGTCCAAATTCAGACAATTCCACTTTTTAGTACAGAGGAACACTTATCTGAAGAAGTATGGAGCGACTGAAAGGGGTGGAGTTAGGATGAGCAGTCCTGGACTTCAAATTGGATGCCCAAGTAAATTTTAATAAAATGAGTAAAATAGAAGTTTGGAATTGAAAAGTCACTAAGAGGTGGTTACCATTACTTAATAGTCTTCAAAAAACTCAGATATCTTCTGCTACTTTAGTTGCAATATAATATAATTTTATAGGAGACATCAACAAACCATTCTAAAAATAAATGGGAATTCTAAAAAGTAAGGAGAAAAAGTATATTTCATGAATCTAGTAAAAGAAACAAGGTATATGCTGTTTTTTTAATGATGGTGGCCCTAATTAATGTATTCAGATAGGAAAATTTTGAAGATGTATATTTATCTCTGAATTAAGAGTGGAATGTAAACTCATAAAGACATTAAAAGACATATTCATGAAATATCCTGACAAAAGGGAAATAAATTAATACTAGTTTTATTAATTTGCAGAATTTTATATTAGCAATGCAGTAAGGACAATAGCACCATTTTATGACTTGATCATGTTACACTTACTAAGCTCCCTCCTTTAAAAGCCCCATGAGAGTATATAGCTCCTTATTTAAATGTGAAGATAGATGGGGGACTTCAGAAATTATAGACCAAACTGAGTGTAAAATGTTATTCCTCTATCTACATATAAAGTTTTTTAACATACTTTTTGATTATATTATTACAATAGTTATGTCACATCACAGACTAGTATCAATATTTTTCTTTCTTAGGTTATGCTACTTAAATTTTGAATGTAATAACCATTTGTTGAGGATAACATACAACATTTCTGTTGACTAATAATCCAAGATGAAATATGCAAGTATATTTATTTATTAGTTGTAATTATAGAATTGGAGAAACTATATAGAATTCAATTGTTCCACTTCAAAAAGTATTTCTAAATGTATATTTTCAGTTTTATAATTGAATACATGTTCCCACCCACAACTATTTACTATGAACTTATTATACAATCAATGAAGAATTATATGACTGAAAAAACTAAATAACATTAAAAAAACATGGATTCCAGTTTTGTTAGTAAACAGTCATAAAGTTTTGATACATTTACTTAGACCTTTGAAGTCTTCGTTACCTCATTTATTTGTTCATTTTACAAATATGTATTAAATCATACTTTTTGACAGACACTCATCTGAGAAGTAAGGCTCAAACTAAATGATTTCTAAGGTCCTCTGTAACTCTAACACTACAGGTTGGCTAAGTAGAGTTTAATAGGACTAGTCAATATTCAAATCAGGGACTGGTGCTATTAGATTCTCAGTTTAGTCTTTCCCGACTCTCCAGTTCCCTAGTTAGCATCACTTATAAGAAGATTTGGACCATCTCTCACATTTGTGAGCTTTTCCTTACTTCTGATAAAATGTACTTGTCTTTAATGAAAAGGTTATCCATATCCCTCCACAGTAATATTTCTCTTTTTATCAGTTGCTTCACATGACTTCAGATATTTTCACAGTAGGCCAACTAATTCAGTCATAGATTGTGGCATTTGAAAATAGTAGCAGAGAATAATTCTGTAAAGCCTTAATAATAATGGTTAAAAAAAAATTTCGAGAGATGTATGTTCTCAGCCCGAGGGCATGGTATGGCAGATATAAGTATGCGTCCCCCAAGGACCCATTGTGATCAAAAGCGTGGGCCCCAAGTTGGCACTGTTAGGAAGCAGTGAAACCTTTGCAAAGTGGGGCCTGGACAGAGGTTCTTAGGTCACGAGGTCCTGAGGAATTTCCCCTACCACCTCTTAGTATTTCTTGTGTGACTCCTTGGTAGTTTTTGTAAAAGGGTTGTTATCAAAGGACCAAGCCTGGCCCTGCACACACTCTTTCTCTCTGCTCCTGTTTGAGATGTGACCACTTTCCCTGGCACACACTCCTACCATTGTGATTTAACATGATGTGACGCAAATGAGAACTGAGCCAATGCAGGAGCCATGCCCTTGAACCTCCAAAATGGTGAATTGAATAAATCTTCTCTCTTATAAAGTTAGCTGCCTCAGGTGTTTTCTTGTAGTAATGTGAAGCTGACTAATAAACACAGATAGGAAATGTCTGAGTAAAGGCAGTGCACAGAGCTCAGAGTAGTGCCCAATTGGTTACAGCCTGTGCTTGGGCAACTTAGTGAGACCCTCCACAACTTAGTGAGACCGTGTTTCAAAATAAAAGAATAAAAATAAAATAGGGCTGGAAGTGGAGCTCAGAGGCAGAATGCCCCAGGGTTCAATCCCCAGTACCACAAAAACAAGCAAACAAATGAAAATAATGTATTAAAGTTTTATTATTTTTTCACTGATCATTTTATTGTCTTCCTCCTTTAAAAGTTAGATCTATTTCTCTATCTATATCCTTCAGCTCTATGCCCAAGGATATATTCTTTTTCAGCTTTGACCCCCACACATTGTGTAACCTTAGCTACGAAAGAAAGCTATTGCTTCTCACAATCTTTGTCCACTGGATCTGGCCCTCGAGCTATGATATTATCCAGATGTGGTAGTGTGTCTCCTTGCCTTACTGGCCTTTTTGTAATAAATAGGTTATTATGTTTATTCTGGAGGTTTTTAACAAACCTTTATCATAAGTATGTTATGTTGAGTTCTGTTTATTTGTCTATTTATAATTTATTCTCATCCTGTCTACTGCTTTCAGACATTTTTGTATGTATTTCTCAGAAGCTACATATCTTTCTGCTTTCCATTTAAATTATTTTTATAAATACCTCATCTGTTCTATGTTAACACAAATATTAACCTAATTCTTGGGAGTTAGGTATTCTGTTTTACCTATGTGTACTTTGGAAGCTATACATTTCCATAACCTGTGTACCTCAGTAGTCAATTCCTGAGTTTTATAAATCTTGATGTTTGCTAAAGAGAATTTACTAGTGTCTTGGTCTGTCCTAAATATTCCATTTTGTAGGATTTTAAAATGTTCTTTTGTTGCATTATATGTTCTTTAATATCTACATTACTGTAGATTTAAAAATCACTTATTTCAAATCTGAATTTCAGTAATCCAAGGTCCTTTTTTCTGTTGTCAGAAAAAAAAGTCTTCTAGCAAATTTAAACTCTCTAAATTATACTTAAGCTCTTTCATTTTTGTCTTTCTAGAGATGAAAAATACCTGATTAGTATCCAAATTTAAATATTTCTTGATTCACTCACAGCAACTTCTCTAAATTAAAGTTGTGGGGTTTTTTCTATTCTCCTACATTTCTTATATGTAGCTTTTGAAATATATGGTTTTTTGTTTGTTTGTTTGTTTATGGTACTGGAAATTGAACCCAGGGGCATCCTACCTCTGAACTATATTCCCAGCCCTATTTTATTTTTTATTTGGAAACAGAGTATCACTAAGTTGCTGAGGTTCTCCCTAAATTTCTGAGTCTGGCTGTGAACCTGCAGTCCTCCTATCAGCCTCCTAAAAGTACTGAGATTACAGGCATGTGGCACCACACCCAGCTTGAAATGTATGTTATTGACAGTATTCTATCTGTATTTGTAAAATTCTTTGTTGAAATATATTTGATAAGTATATTTAATAATGATATTATTTCACCATTATATATTCATCTATCTAGAAAGCCAATTCCTAGATAATGAAGAATTTGTCCCTGATTACTGAAAAGTAACCTTTAAATCCTTGGTATTTGCCAATTTGTAAGAGTGTATTTGTTCTTCATGGTGGGTCCTGATGGTTTATGCTAAGGAGATGGTTCAGAATAAGGGATGGCCGTGACAGAAAGACTAACCTGCAATTAAGAGTACTGAGATTTTGAGACACATAGATCAAGCTGCTCCAGGATCGCTGGACGGCTAGAGATTGAGTTCAAACATATAGCCAATGATTCAATCAGCCACTGCAAAGTCATGAGACCACAATGAAAACCCTGGACATGGGAGGTGAGGTGAGCTTCCCTGTTTTGCAATATTCTGCATTTTGTCACATGGTTGTACGCTACAAGAGGAATGTCTACAGATAGAAGACATGGAAGCTTCTTGTTGGGACCTCCCCAGACCTCACCTTAAGTGCCTCTTCTTTGGGCTGCTTCTGATTTGTAAACTTTAGCTATAATAAAACTTCAATAAGAAATATAATGCTTCTTAAGTTCTGTGAATTGTTCTAGTACATTATGAAGTATGGGGCACTAGTGGGAACCCCAGAATTTGTAGCTATCTGGAGTCAGAGGCACAGGATCCCTGGGGAACCCCCAAACTAGTGGCTGTTGTCTGAAGTGAAGGGAGTGTGGTGGAAGACAGTGCTCTCAACCTTGAAGCTCAGTCTAACTTTGTGTTTTGGTCAGAGGTTATTGCCCCAATTAAATATCTATCTGCATATGGTCACCATCTTCAACAGTGTGGACAAGTACTACATACTTATTTTTTAGAGCAGAGGTTTTCAACCTCAGAATTATGGACATTTTGATATGGCATAGGCTGTCCTGGGCATTGTAGGGATGATGCTAAATGTTGAGTGATGGGAAAACCAATGAATTATATATAAATGCCCTTAAAACAGGAACATGAAAATTCACACATGGAAATGATTTTATGTGTTACACAGGCAGAAGTTAATCAGTGAATAAATATATGTAATGACTATACTCTTGTGTCAAATAAACATTTTTTTTCCAGAAAATGTCCCAATTATTCAACAATGATTATAGCCTTTCTTTTAATGGCACAGCATCCCCCAACATCCCCCAACATTTTAGAGCACAGATTCTGTGGTAACTTGCACAGATAATTTTCACAATAAATATTTTGGATTGCTACTACCTTCTCTAAAATTCCATACTGAAATATTTACAAACCCATCTATTTTCCCCATTTCCATAGGAGAAAAAATATCATACACAACATAGTCCATAACGCTATACACTCTCTGATCCAGCAGTGGAGGTTATCATTTTTCTCAGTGATAAATATACCACTCAATGCTTTCTATTGTTGGCAGAGAGAAGTAGCTTGGACCCACAGTATATATAATTAAAGAAATAAAACAATTTAAGTATGTTTCAAGGTGTATATGAATTCTAATTTGTGTATGTGGGAAGGTATTGGGAAATGAGCCCAGAGGCATTAAACCTTTGAGCTACAACACCAGTCTTCCTTTTTTTTTTTTTTTTTTTGAAACAAGGTCTCACTAAGTTGCTGTCGCTAGCTATGAATTTGCCATCTTCCTGTCTCAGCCTCCCAAGTACTGGGATTAGAGGCACGAGCTACTGTGTCTGGCTTCTACTATTTCTTTGATATCACAATTTAGCCATTTAAATCATAAGAGCACTCGAAGATTCAAAACTAGTCAAAAGTCTTATTTTTTAATGACTTTTTAACTAATGCTAATTAAATAAGGCATTCCTGTAATCTGGGCATACTCTACAATGAGTTGATGTAACTAAATGTATACACTATAAAATTAAAAGGCATTAATTGAAGAGATTATATTTTGGGGGGACAAAAGACATTTTAGGAATTTTAAGAGGAAGCTAAGTAAAGTAGTAGAACAAAGAAAGAAGATGAGAGGAAACAACTGGATAAGAGTATGTTAAATATTAAAAATTATAAGAAACCCAAACTTTATTCAGTGGCAGAATATTATTATACAAATACACTAGAACTGAACAGCTAATTAAATTGATGGCAGATGGTAGAAACCAGTTTTTTCAATGTTAGATTTGAAATTTACTGATAAGAGGGAGAAGGCTAGAATGGTCCATGCAATTGTGAATTACAGTTGGAGATATCATATCTTGCTTAATAAAAATATATATGTTTACATAAAAATGTTTATAGATAGGTATATGGAGACAGGTTAATATACACATGTATTTTCATGTTGAAAGCTGAGAGATCATAGAACCAGCCACACCCCAGTAACAACAAATACACCCAGTACCTAGATCACTGTTTCAAATTCCATTCTCCAACAAAAGAAACAAGGATTCCTTGGAGAAATGGCTAATCCTAATACCTGGACAGAAAATATACAAAATGAAGCATAGCATCCTATAGTTCCAAAAAGTAAGGAAATGATCATAAAAAGAAAAGAAAATTCTATACAATAATGGATATATGCCACAGAATGTAAATGAAAAAGCTCCCAATGGCCAGAACTAGAATAACTAGGACCAGAAAAGGAACAAAGTATATGTGATATGATATGATATGATATGATATGATATTACGTTATGTCATGTTATGTTATATTATATTATATACCAAAATAAATAAATACCTTTGAATTTATACTTACATAAAGAAACCATTGAATAAATGAATAATTCAGGTAGAAGGAACAAATCACCCATGCAGAAGAATTACAAGTAATTTATGTAGCACAGAATCCTCACAGCTTGAAGTATCATCACCTGAACCCCACCTTCTCCCCCAAATACATTAGTTTTCTCTGGGCACTAGCATATGATACATATCCTGACTTATGGCATAAAGATAGTAGTATTGTGGCCCTTTGTAGTTTTATAAACACCTTCATTAATAAAACCACATTTAAACTTTCCAATAATTCTATACAGAAGGGAGCAAATGCACTATTTTACAAAAAAGGGATTGAAGCTATTCAAGTTCCGAATGTTTTTACCTAGTCATGACTTAAATCTATCTATTCTGACTTCATATCCAGTACTTTTCTACCATCTCTCAGATTCACATCTTGGTAAAATCCATCATAAATATAATTAGGCCACAGCATCTATCAACAACAACATATACAATTTCAGAGAAACACATTCCCAAGACTAAATGAATTTAAATTCATATTCCTCCATATAAATGAATTCAAATTGTGTTATTATCACACTTACATATTCAACACATATTTCCTATATATACTAAATATTACTAAATATACACTTAAGTATACCATAATATTTCTAAATATATATAGAAATATGCAAACAAGTATAAATAACACCTAGATGTATATTTGTGACACATATATATATATAATCCCTATTTTACTTAGATCAGCATTTTGAATACATATATATTAGAAATATGTTTTTCAGTTTTCTAAGTGATTTAAAATGTTGTATTTTATACTTTTTGTTTTAAAATATTCTATTTATTTTTCTAATATCTCAAAATGTTATACTTCTCCATCTAACAGATAGCAAAATAGCTTTTTTAGGAAAGTTATTTGTCCATATACATCCATTCAAGTTTTTAGCCCAGTGTTCTCTACATATATTAGGGAATTGAAGAATATACAATCATAAAACTGTATATATGAAATATGTTAGTAGTCAGAAAGGTGAAGATAAGAACTAGTGGTTTTGGAAAGTCTAGTAGCATATAAATATTTAAACTACTACAACAATTTTTCCAGTAGAATGACTATAAACCTCAAAAGTGCAATTTCATTGGTAAAAAATTTAACTTGAACACAGTTTACCAGTCTCCTCATATCTTAGGTTATTAAAGCAACCAAAGTGAGTTTGTTTTTTCTTGTTCAGTATTTGGACTAAAAATATATAAAATAAAAGGGCAACTCAATGTCAGGTATACTAATGTATTAATATACCCTTTACACACATTTGCAATGCAGCCTTTTGTAAGCAAAATAGTTGACAGGAATATATGCAATATTTCTAATCAGCATTAACTATGTTCGCATTAGTATTGATGTGAAATAGTTCAAATACATCTTCAAATTGCATTCTGTTAATTCAGGAAGGTCAAATCACAGTTCTTTCATTTTTCTTTTTCTCTGAGACATTGAACCCACACCTCTAGAGCCTTGACATCAATGCCTTAATGGTGTCACTGGCTAAAATACCTTAACTAGTCTCTGAGAAGGTTTTCTTATTTATTCTGCACAGTCCTTACAATTTTTTTGTAGAGGGATAAAATCAACAAAGTAAAAAGAAAATCAGAAGGCTGACAGCCTCTCTGTGTTCCAAAGAGACTGCTGAGAACATGAAAGACTGGTATCTTTCCCATTGATTGCTTGAACAAAAGCAGGACAGATTCTCAGGGTCCAATTTTCTCTTTCCCCCAAGTCCTTCAATCTTGTGTCAAAGCTTTGAAAAGCTTCAGGTTCAGAACAATTGTTCTCCAAGTCATCCTTTTCCAAGTTGAGTGATGTTGGGGGTAGGAGGCCCTCTCTAAAAGGAAATATTGGCTGTAATTCATTTTGCTCTTGCTCCATCTTTAAAAGCAACAATAAAGAAGTTACGATATATTTGTTGGTAAGAAATACAAAAAGCTGAGAATAAGAAACCAATACCAAAGGAAAAAATGAGAAATATAAATATACATTTTTTTATTTGCATCACCTGCATTCTTACCCATGCCATGTAATTATAATGCTAGAATATCACTACATACATGTGTTGGTTGGAACCTTGACATATTCAAAAGAATTACCAACAGATAAAGATATTTTGAAGCAAAATATAGCAAAATGAAATTATGCAACTTTATTTTCCACATACCCTAGGTTATACTAGGGGAAAAATGCACCAACATGAACAAACTGTAAAATGTTAAATGCAAGATTCATGCATTTAAATATTTTAATATGGAACTCAATGCTTAACTTATAAACAGCCTCTGTTATTAGTTAGAAATCTGACAAAATTAATTGCAGAATCCTAACCTTCTTCAGTTGTGCCTTATTATTTTATTGGTGGGAAATTAGAAGCCACCTAGAGTACACTCATTCTTAATTAGCACATCCAATTTATTTAAAATGTGCACATTGAACTATGATAACAATGAGATATTTTACCTACTTTGAAGTGAGATCTAAACAAGAATTGCAATTTTCTCGTGTTAAATAATTCCAAAATCAGTTCTTGTCCCATTAAGTGTGTCTGACAATCCTGGGTCAATCCCAGCTGGTGCTGGATAGCAGGAGTAGCTGAATCAGAGTCGTAATCCTAGTAATACGAACGGCAGCGGTGACTATTCATTGATTCTCTATTCTGTTCTATAAGATGTCAGCTATGCGCCATTTAAATGGCAAGAGTATGTTTGAGAAATACATCATTAAGTTGTTATCACATTGTGAAAACACCATCAAATGTACTTACACAAGCCTAAATAGTGCATCCTAGCACATACCTAAGCTGTATGGTACAGCTACACTGTTTTCAGGCAGCAAACCTGCACACTATGTTACTGTACCAAATACTGTGGGAAAATCTGACACAATGGTGTGTATTTGTGTCTGCACACGGAAAAGCTACAGTAAAAATACTAGTCAGTAGAAACTTTTCAGCTCCCCGTAATTTTATGGGACCACAATCGTACATGTGATCTATTACGGTCTGTCATTGACCATAAGGTTATGCTTGGTGCTTTATATACGTAGTGGTTCCCCCAGCAATTTTGTAAGGTAAGAATTGCTTTTTTAAAAACAAATAAGAAAATGAGCCATATCACTTGTTTGTTTTTTTAATTTACTTTATACACTTAAAAAAATGAAAGACCTTCACACATCTTATTCCATCGCTTAATGCCTAGAAAGATCTTACATGAGGATCACAATTAGCTAGTCAATATATGTGCCACTAACTTTTCTTTCTACCTCTTTACATCTCTATCTCACACTAAACTTCCTTCTTTTCCATTAATAATGCTTATTTAAAAATATTATTTTAAGCAGGGCATGTTGGCACACACCTGTAATCTCAATACTTGGGAGGCTTAGACAGGAGGATCACAGGATTGAGGTCAGCCTCAGCAACTTAGTGAGGCCCTCAGTAACTTAGCAAGACTATGTTTCAAAATAAAAAAATAAATAAAAAGAGCTGGGGGTCTAACTCCGAGGTAGAATTCCCCTTGGTTCAATCTCTAGTACCTATATATACATATATAGATATATATATACACATTTTATATGTTTATATATAGCACATATAATTTTAAATACGTACATCAACACACAAGACATAGTTTTTAGCATATGTAGAGGAAAAAATCAAAGCACATAATTTTTATGTAAGTATATTAAACATTCAGATAATTTTACAGATACATACACACAGGTAATTATCTGCTATTTTTTTCCTCCCCACCAATGGGAAAGGCTATGCACATGGGTCAGCAACTTGATTTTATACTTCTTTGTTCATGTGCATTTCTCTAAGGCAGTGCACACAGATTAACTATATTTGAAGAAGAAAATAGCTGGACATGGTGAGCACACCTGTAATCCCAGGACTTGGGAGGCTGTGACTGGAGGATCGCAGGTTCAGAGTCAGGCTCAACATTTAGCAAGGCTCTCAGCAACTCAGTGAGACCCTGTTTCCAAATAAAAAATAAAATAGGACTGGGAGTGTAGCTCGGAGGTAGAATACCCCTGGGTTCAATTCCCAGAACCACACACACACAAAAAAAAGAAAAAGAAAACCTTATATACTCTTTGTAGTTTATATGTACCACAGTTTATTTAACCATTTCTCAGAAGATATAAGTTTTGAGATTTTAAATAATGCTACAATGGACATATGCATACATATCATGTATGTCTCCAGGAGTATATTCCTAAATTGTTAAACTCTCCAAAAATTCAGATTCTCATCAACCCTACATAAGAGAACTAATTTTTCTGTGCTGTTGGCAATACTGCCCCTTAACCTTTTAAGATTTTCCATAAGTTTCATTACTTGAATTTAATTTGCATTTCTTTCATTATAGTGATGTTGAATATTTTTCAGATGCCTTGATCATTTGTAACTTTGTGATTGATTTTTTTTAAGCTTGCTGGAAGATTTTCTTAAGCTTGCTTGTTACTTCATTCATAATATATTATTTCATTTTATATTTTCTATTTATTACATATATTTGTTATTATCTATCCTCTTCTCTGGTCTTTTGTTATATTATCTAAGATTTGTTACTTATTTTTATTCATTTCAATTCACTGATGCCCACTGGCACATATTGGAAGAGAGGAAATGACAGGGAAAAGACCTTTAAAATATTAGCCATCCATTACTTTGGTTAAGGTTGAGGTTTTTTTGGGGGGGGTGGAAAGCTACTTAATTTTTTAACCCATGTTTAAAAAACACAGATGACACCTAAGGTTTTGTTTTGTTATTGTTTTTGTTTTGTATCAGCCAGCGTAACTGTCCATTTGCTTTCAAATTGCATTTTCAAGTTCCTTAGACTTATAGAAAAGTGTATGTCAACAGACCATAATTTAAAAGGTGACAAACTGTGAAGAATTAAAACTTCTAATTTAACAGATGAGCAATTGCAAATAACAAAATCTCAGACCAACATAACTTTAATGAAAGGTGACATGCTGGAGATTCTTTTTGTGTTTTGTTCCTTTTCATCAGGTAACAGCACATTAGTTCAGGAAGCCACGCCGGAACGCTGTGATTGCAATAACCGGCGCATAGCCCATGCTGCTAGCTTTGATTTTGTTTGTTTTCTGAAACCATACATGGCACTTCTTTTGTATCAAGAAGATAATTTCTTCACTCTGCTATATCACAAGTTGTTCAAGTCCAGACTGGTTATTATGTGTTATTGCTCTACAATGCTAGTCTTCTTCGGGCTCCTCCTTCTGAAACTCTTATTTTTCTTAGTATTCAGAACTAGCAGGACTGAAATGGGCACATCATAAAAAAATACAGTGTTTTCTGTGGTACAAGGGTAGCATTTTGTGACTTGTGAAAAAGCAAAGACTCTTCTTGCCTTGTAAATTCAAGAAGCATTAATAGGAAAAATAAAGCATCAATTTAAGTTGGGAGAAGGGATTAAATGTGATTGAGTGAAGGAAACGGAAGTGATTAGGGCAATTCATGGGATAGGAGAGGTATGGACATGTTCTTTTTAGTTCATTAGGGCTTATAATTAATATTTGCTGACTAATTACAGAGCTGTGTATCCACCTCTCCTTAGCACCTTCATAAAGCGATGCGCGCAAACTGTTCATTACATATTAGTAGGATTTTTGCATGTAGCTCTCACTTCAGTGTGTTCCTGTGAGTATTCATCTTTCAATGCCCAGGCACCGATTCTGAGTATTTGATTGTGTTTTCCTAGTTTAATCTTTTTTATTCAAACAGTTTTGAAATTGTTTTGAGGAGAAAATGGGAGTTAATACCATGAGAAAAATAAACCTCCAAAGAATATCTTTCTTTTTCCCTTACTGATAAAAATGAAACTACAGTTCCTGATTTTTTTATATTTCTTTAATGCATATTTAATTCCTCTAGATTTAAGTATGCATTGATTGCTGGGCTTGGAGAATATACTAATGTGATAACACTGCAACTTAATAGTATTCTAATTATTTATTTGTAAATATAATTTAATTTTTCATATCTAACACAATAAATCTCAGGCAGGGGCACTTTGGTGAACCAGGAGGTTTTGTCAATTTCTGAAAACATTTTTATTTGTGAAACTTGGGGCTTCTACAGGTTAGAGAAATCTCTGATGCCAAGAGGATCCTATAAGACACAGGATAGCCCTCCACAACAAAGACTTATTCAGCACAAAATGTCAACAGTGCTGGGCCTGAGAAATATTGTTCTCAACCATCTGCTTTCATCTTACCAATTATGAAAACTAGGCCAGATAACTTTCCAAAGTGAAATAGCAAGACACATAACTAAATTTATCTAAATTTCAGTCACATTCATTTTCTAAAAGTGGCAACATCCTTCCTGGAGCTATGGCAGAGTGGCACAAGACAGAAGGATGGTAGATTGCTTTAATTTCTCTGAGATTAATATTACTAACATAGTAGAAATAATTGTTTAGAAAAAATGTTGCCAGGCTTTTAGGTAACAAAGAATGAAGTTTCAGTGAAAATTTAACATTTATTAGCTAACAGAAATTTCAAATCTTTAAGTCACTTAAGAAATAATAGTCTATCAATACTGACTGAAAGACAGAGCCTACCAAAAAAAATTATGGAGGTAGATTTCTCTGTCCAATTACAAGTGATTGAGAATATTCTGAAGTCTGAAAAATAGAAAATACAATTAAGATAGATTGTCTTGACATTTCTTAAGTCAATGGTCTTGACTTCCTCCTATCCCAAACATTTTAAATACTAATTTAACAACAGTAACGGAATAAAACAAAGCTCTCCCCTTTTTTGTGGTACTGGAGATTAAACCCAGGGGATTCTGACTCTGAACTACACCCCAGCCATATTTTTTTTTTAAATGAGGTCACACAAAGTTGCCCAGTCTGGCCTTGGACCTGCCATACATCCTGTTTCGGCCTGTCAAGTACTGGGATTGACAGGCATGCACCACTGTGCCTGACTTCTCTTTTTCAATATAAGGATTTTAACAGTGAATAAAAGACATAATGAAAGTAGTGGATAAACAAACAGGGAGGAAAGGTACAAGAGGTGAACAGTAGAGGAGAGCTGCAAAGACACATAGTGGTGGGAGTGTCCACATCTGGTCAGCCTACCACAAGGGGACAAGACTGACCTCTGGGGGAAATCAACCTAGGTTTATATAAAATGGAAACTTACACAGTTAATTGAGAGGACAAAGTATAATATATTTATGTAAGATTTAGGAGAGAGAAAGGTAGAAACAAGAGCATAGTGAATACATAGTTTAGTTCCTGATGGTAGGGAATAATATATGCTATTTATTCCAATTATTATTAATTTATTCAGAAGTTTTCATAGTTGGTGCCATAGGCATCTTATTTACTCTCACTCTAATACAGGGCTTTAATGGTTTTTTAAAATATCTTCAAGACTTTCTCATCTTATCATTTATTTTGGAGTTCAGAGTCTTTACCTCTATCAACCTACCAATCCCTGAATTGGCGGACTATATTTCATGCACTGATGTTTGCAAACCAAGCAATTATTTTCTGAACCTTCTTTCTTTTTAACACAACTTTCCGAACAGCAAACAACACACATCACTGCTTCTATTTTTCACCCTCTTCCCTAGAACTACAAATTCCTTAGATACACAATCTGTTTTTCATTTTTGTCATAGATAATAATTTTTTGCTTAGTTTTGTCTTATTTTAGTACTGGGGATTGAACCCAGGAACATTATACCTCTGAGCTACACCCCCAGCCCATTCATGCAATTATTTATTTATTTACTTATTTGAAACAGGGTCTCCCTAGGTATCTAAGGGTGTCCTTGAACCTGTGTTCCTCCTGTCTCAGACTTCCAAATATTGGAGTTACAGGTACGTGCCACCATGCCTGGCTATAGATACTACTTTTACAAATATTTTTTCCATGGACTATCATTTTCTCAGCCACTGATAAATTTTTATTTTTCATTTTCCACTTGACTCATAAACCAATTATATGTTTTGAAATTTTTTTGTTTGTTTACTTTTAATAGCAGTACCCTATTTGTAATAACAAGTACTTCCAGTACTCATTTCCATTAGGATAACCTGATAATGCTACAGGAACATATAGCCCCCAAATTTCAGTGGTGTTCAACAGAAATGTTTGTTTCTTTTTGTGCTACATATAACCTTGATCAGCAGAGTGCTTTGTTCCGTATCATCCTCCCCCAAGCATCAGCTCAATCCGAAGGCTCCATTATCTGGGTCATCATTGTTCACTGTGGCAGGGGACATCAACATGAAACATTGAGCACTTATCTTCAATTCTTTATCCCATAAATGACACGTGCTGCTTCTACTTATACACACTTGGTCAAATCAAGTCATAAGGTCACAGTGATTCAATAAGGGTAGAGAAATAGATTCCTATTATATTCCCAGAAGGAGAAGTTCAAGAAATGTCAATGAACAGAGCTAATGACTATCACAGTTCTACTGATCCATACTAAATATGAGCAAGTGGATCCAAGTAAATTTCTCAAGAACAAATAAAATCTGGAGTGGCCCAAGAATTATACCTCCTTGGTTTCCAAACTCATTGTGTTATAGATAGTATATTCATCTAATCACAGAACTCTAGGAACTTCTCACCAACTCAATGAAATACTCAACTCTTTGGTGCATTCTTGTTTTATTATTTTTTAATATATCCTTTGGAATTTTATTGCATAAACATAGAATCCACCTTTCAACTATAACTTTTCTTCAACTTGTTTTTTTAAATATACTTTTATTGGTGCATTGTAGTCTCACATCATAATGTAATTCAGAGTGATAGGGACATATATGCACACAGCACCTGGTGAGCTTCCCGTCACCTCCCCAATCCCTCCCCTTCCCAGTTGATATTGAGATTGGCATTGATAATTTCACATATGTACATAACACCAATGGAAATGTTTCCTTCATCAATTCTCCCTCCCCCCACCACCAGACTCCCCTAGAGCCCCTCCATCACTCCACTGGGGTTTCTCCTCCTTTATCTATAGTTCCTTCTTTTATCCTGTTTACTCCCTAGCTTCCACATATGAGAGAAAACATTTAACCCTTCATTTTCTATGACTGGATAATCTCAATTAACATAATGTTCTCCAGGTCCATTCATTTTCCTGCAAATGACACAAATTTTTCTTCTTTTTTGCTGAGCAGAAATCCATTGTGTATATATCCCATACTTTTGTAACCCATTCATCTATTGATAGACACCTAGGCTGGTTCCATGATTTGGTATTGCAGATTGTGCTGGTATAAACATGGATATGCATATATTACTGTAATGTTCTGATTTCAATCCCTTTGTAAAGATTCCCAGGAGTGGTACAGCTGGATCCTATAGTGGATCCATTTCCTGTTTTCTGAGGAATCTCTACACTCATCTCCATAATGGCTGCACTAATTTGCAATTCCACCAATAGTGTATAAGCGTTTCTATTTCTCCTCATCCTTGCCAACATTTATGGTTGTTTGTATTCTTGATTATTGCCATTCTAATTGGGGTTATATGGAATCTCAGTATAGTGTTGATTTGCCCCTCCCTGATTGCTAATGATGACAGCCATAAAGAGAAACTAAGCATTGGTAAGATGAAAGTTATGTCATTTATGCCAATAGAGTCTCACTGTTTTATAAATGGCTCCAAATAATTTTGTTTATAAGTAAATATAGCAATTTAGATGATAAATTTCTATTTTATAAGCCATATGTTCCAAGATAATTCTAAAAAATGCATTCCTCCCTAACATTATTCTGAGTCTCATTTAATGGGAGCTGTGGTGCTATTTTTTCCTCTACACTAAGTAAAATTTTAGTCAAGTAACATTGTCTTGTTCTTAGAGTCAAAGCACCATATTATGAATTATTAACATATTTTCCAGCTTTGTAAATATTTTTGCTATTAGTTAAATTTAAATTTTAAAATAATAACAAACTAGAACTAAATTCCCAAATGATATTACTTTACTAATTCTAATCAAGTTGATTCCAAAATAAACATCCAGGAACTTGTACTTCTTGACCTTTTTTAGAGAAGGCATTAAGTTCTACCTGAAAATAAATTTTAGAAAAGAAAAATAGACTGAATTCTTCTAAGCCTAAGAATGAATTCTGCTGGTTACCTTTTCCCTAAAACACATTTATTCAAAGGGACCAAAACTTTTACTTGACTCCCTCATCCAAGTTTCCTGTCTCTTTGTCTAAGAATTAGTCATTCATGTAAGAATTCTTTTCTGAGCATATTCTATGTACCAAAACCCTATCACATCATAGAGGCACAGCCCTATGGAACCACTTTTCAACTAGGGAAGACATTTCTAAGAGTTATGCAATATATTTATAGATAGAAATTAACAAAAATACTCAGAAATGAACATGATGAGAGAAAAAACAATTTGCATAGGAGATAAAATGAAGGTTTCTCTGAGGAGGTAACATTTAAATAAAAATGTTTGTGTGTGGAACTGGGGATTGGACTCTGGGAAATTCTACCTCTGGGCTACCCCCGCAGCCCTATTTTATTTCTTATTTTGAACCAGGGGCTCACTAAATTACCACTCTGGCTTTAAACCTGCCATCCTTCTGTCTTGGCTTCCCAAGTACTGGGATTACAGGCATATGCCACTGCACTGGATTTAAATAAACTTCTTACTTAGACAAACCATGGGGGGAAGAAAGAACATTCCAGGCAAAGGGAGCACCATTTGCAAAGGCTCTCATGTTAATGTCACTGCTGGACAAAGAAAGGATGATCGAGCAGAAAAGCATGATGATTATGGAATAGATCATGAAGGGCTTTATGAATTGTGGTACAAATTTTTAAATGTTACCCTGAGCCAGAATTATCTGGAAGCTTTTAAACAGAGTGAAATAGACTTGTTTTGTGAAATATTGGTAGAATACAATGAAAATGATGGATTCTGAGAAAAAAAACTAGAAGGAATAGACATGGAAATGCTATTTGAGAGATTCTCAGAGATGTTCGAGAGAGAATACAATGTCAGAAATTAAGATGATAGGAAGAGAAAATGAATATAACAGTTTGAAAGCTACTTAGTAGGTAAAATTGAAAAGACATAGCTTACATGCACACAGCTCTTGGTGTCCCTCCCCCCGCTTCCCCCCCCACCTCCCCCCCACATGTAGCACTGAGAATGATGTTGGTATAATCTCACATATACACATTGTTTATGACATTAATTCCATGGATTCACTACTTTCTTACCCTTCCCCTTCCCTTGTATCCCTTCCCTAGCACCTCTGAGGGTTCTCCATTGTCATTGGAGACCCTTTTGTGTCCCCACTACTCCCTATATTGCGCATATTA
>PVJS01038127.1:0-19563 GCA_004027185.1 Glis glis
AAAAAAAAAAAAAAAAAAAAAAGAATAGCCCTTCATCCACTTGGCAAATACTTATTGAATACAAACAATGTGCGAGGTGGCATGATTCCACCACAAAGCCATAGATATTTGTGTTTTTGTTATTGGAGAGTTAAATAATCCTTGAACAAATTTTTATTTGTGTGTGTGTGTGTATGTATGCCAGAGATGGAATCCAGGGCCTTGGGCATGCACTAGGCAAGCACTCTATAACTGAACTACATCCTAACCCCTTTAAACAAATGATTGAATTCTTGTATCTTTTGATGCCTGTCAAGTTCTACGTCTGTCATGAGGTGTTATATTGCTCATTTAAACACATAAAGGGAAGATGCTCTCATGGTATTTTAGTGCTATGGACGGACCATCAGAAAGCAAAATATTTGGCTATCAGAAAACAGTATTCTAGAACTTCCCATGGCAACTCTGTTGATAAATGGAAGGGGATTAAGAAAAAATTTTATTGGATTTATTTTTAATTTTTATTCTACTGTGAAAGACCATAAACCTAAAATAACAAATACCTCTTGTTGGTATTTTAAAGTACAGGCCTAGACTCTTGGAGCAGTTGGTTCAGGCTAATCTGTGTACTAATTCTATCAGCGACTCAACTGAGGGAATTAATGTGCTGTACAGAATTCCGATTATTATGAAGGGATGTCATGAAACACTAGTTCACATTCACCTAACCTAGACCTTTCAATTCTAACAATAAAATAGATGTTACCAATATGTGATCTATCCTCTGACTTATACAACTTTAACCCCTCCAGTATAAATAGAGTCTGAAGCTTGGTGGTAAGTGACTTACCAGAGACTTTAGAGCTACCAGATCTCTAAGTCGAGGCCTCTCAGTTCAAGCCTTCACTTTGCAAGGACAAGCCATATTAAGTGGTGCCTACCCTGCACTCACCGAAGACTGTGTATAAACTGGACCTGGTCTTGTGCTGAACTAAATTCTGGAGGAAAAAGGTTCAAGACAAATATTCTGAATGCCAAACAGCCCAACGCACTGCAAAAGCCAACAGTGCTCTTTGTCTCCTTCAACCTTTTTTGGTGTCGAAGTAATGCAGTGGGTTCCTTTATACACCCTTCCACTCGGTCACACACACACTTAGAACCTTGTATCTAATAGGTAACTTCAATTTCATATACTGCAGCACTTTGTATCAAGTGTACCAATTACACCAATTACACAGTACTGTCAGGGGCAGCAGGAGTTTCATATGCACATATATATTTTTCTTGATATTACTGAACAGCTACTATACCTCTAGTCTTCCCCAACGGTATGATTGTACAGGTCATATTTTCAATCTGTCTATGACTAAGTAAATGTAGACAATGCCCCAAAGTGTGGAGTTTAGGACACGCCATTCTATAGCACCACCTGACTCTGATTTCATGGTAGCTAATAGAGAACTGCTGGTGACACAGGGATCCCAGCGGCAGGTGCTTCCAGGCCCTTGAAATGTCACTTGGCCAGCCTGGATTCACCTAAAGCACTTAATTTTCTTCACCTTCTTCCCACCTCTATCTTGGAATTAAATGGTGATTGTTCGGCTTTTGTGGTTTGGAGGCGCAGCAGCCCAGTTAAGGGAAAGCGGATGGTGGTGGCAGTATACGAGCTGAGCTCTGGAGTCAGATCTGGACGTCAGCTCCAATCCACCACTCGCCCAGGCAGCCCACCAGGCTTAGCTCATCGCTTGGTGCACAGCAAATGTTCCTTACGCAGTAGCGGTTACTTCTAGCACCAGTATGTCAGCAGTGAACTAGTGCTGCCCAAATGCCTGGGTCTCATCTGCATGGCAGGTATTTTTCTTTTTTTAGTGGTATTGGGGAATGAACCCAGGGCTTTTTTTTTTTTAACCTCTGAGCTATACTCCTAACCCTTTTTATTTATTTTCTTAAAATTTTGAAACAGGATCTCATTAAGTTATCACACATTGGCCTCGAATCTGCGATCCTTCTATCTCAGCCTCCCAAATATTGGAATCACAGGCATGCACCATTGCATCTGATACACTGTAGGTATTCTCATCCTTATTTTACAGAGGAGGCTAAGACAGGGTAGAACCAAGATTCAAAGCAATACTCCTATTAAACTTCCCACTACACTCATTTTATCACTTTCTTTGAAAGACTAAGAGACTAAGATTTTTGCCTTTTGATAATAGCATTAAGATAGCTCCCTTACCTGGGTGTGGTGGTGCATGCTTATAATCCCATGGGAGGCTGAGACAGGAGGGTTGCAGGTTCGAGGCCAGTGCATGATAACTTAGTGAGACTGTTTCAAAATCAAAAATAAAAAAGGCTGGGGGTGTGGTTTAGGGTAGAATGCCCCTGGGTTCAATCTCTAGTACCACACACACATACATAATAAACAAACTCCTCTAAGCACATCTTTCATAATTTGTTGTTTATGTTTAAGATGAAGTTTAAAAAGCGATTTAAAAACTGATTCTAAAGTTTATATGGGAGAAGCAGAAGACCCAGCATAGTCAATACAATATTGAAGGACAAGAAAAAAGTTGTGGAATTGATACTACTTGACCTTGAGACTATAAATCGACAGTAAACAAGACAATGTGGTATTGGCAAAAGAATAGACAAATAGATCACTGACACAAATAGAAAGCTCAGAAATAGACCCACATAAATATAGTCAATTGACCTTTGACAAAGGAGCAAAGGCAATTCAATACAACAGAGAAAAGACAGTCTTTCCAACAAATGGTGCTGAGACAAGTGGACATCCACATGAAAAGAAAACCAGTCTAGATACAGAAAATTAACTCAAGGGACCATAGTCCCAAGACCCAAATGTGAACCACATCACAGAAAACTCCTACAAGCCGGGCGTGGTGGCGCACGCTTGTAATCCCAGTACTTGGGAGGCGGAGATCGGAGGATCCGGGTTCGCGGCCAGCCTCAGCTACTTAGGCCCTCCGCAACTTCGTGAGACCCAGTTTCAAAATAAAGGACAAAAAATAGGGCCGGTGGTGTAGCTTGGAGGTAGAACGCCCCTGGGTTCAATCCCTGGTACTGCAAAAAAAAAAAAAAAAGAAAACTCCTACAAAATAACATAGGATAAAATCATATGGCCAGGCGTGGTGGCACGCTTGTAATCCCAGTACTTCGGGAAGCGGAGACCGGAGGATCTGGGTTCGCGGCCAACCTCAGCGCACATGTGCGCGCGCGTGATCTCTCTCTCTCTCTCCTCTCTCTCTCTCTCTCTCTCCCCCTAGTGAGGCCCTCTGCAACTTCGTGAGACCCGGTTTCAAAAATAAAAAGCATAAAAAAATAGGGCCGGGGGTGTAGCGCGGAGGTAGAACACCCCTGCGTTCAATCCCTGGTACCACACACACAAAAAAATCATATGACCTTGGGTTTGGCGATGATTTTAAATGTAAAATACATGAAAGGAAGACTTGATAAGCTAGATGGGCTTCACTAAAAATTTATGCTCTGTGAAAGACATGATCAAGAGAATGAAAAGACAAGTCACAAGCCAGGCATGGTGATGAATGCCTGTAAATCCCAGTAACTGGGAGGCCGAGACAGCAGGCTCGCAGGCACAAGACCAGCCTCAGCAGCTTGGCGAGACTCTCAGCAACCTATTGAGACCGTTTCAAAACAACAACAAAAAATCTGAAAAAGGGATGGGGGTGTAACTTAAAGGTAGAATGCCTCTGGGTTGGATCTCCAGTAAAGAAGGAAAAGATAAGCCACAGATTAGTAGGAGAAAATATTTACAAAAGACATATCTGATGGATTATTATCCAAATTATGTAAAGCACTCTTAAAAATAAAAAAACAATCTGATTTTAAAAATGGGAGAAAGACCTTAACAGATACCTCACCAAAGAAGTATGGAGATGGCAAATAAGTATATGAAAAGATGATCTGCATCAGATCTTCAGGAAAATGCAAATTAAAATAAGATACCACTCCACACCTGTTAGAATGGCCAGTATCCACAACACTGACAACACCAAATGCTGGTAAGGATGTGGCAACAGGAACTCTCATTCATTGCTGGTGGAATACCAAATGGTACGGCCACTTTGGAATACGGCCTGGCTGTTACAAAACTAAACACACCCCACAATCCAGCGATCATGCTTCTTGGTATTTACCCAAAGGAACTGAAAACTCATGTCCACACAAAAACCCACACATGGGTTATTTATAGCAGCTTTACTCCTAATTGCCCAAACTTGGAATCAACCAAGATGCCTTTCAGTAAGTAAATGGATAAATTGTGTTATATCCAGATAATGAAGTATGATTCAGCACCAAAAAGAAATGAGCAAGTCATGAAAATATATGGAGGAAATTTACATGCATATTACTAAAAAAGCCAATCTGAAAAGGCTATATACTATACGATTCTAACCACATGACATTCTAGACAAGGCAAAACTATGGAGACAGCAAAAAGATCTGTGGAGTACGGGGGAGGAAAGGATGACCAGCTGGCGCACAGAGAATTTTTGGGGCAGTGAAATTACTCTGGAAGATACTGTAATGATAGATACATGTCATTACACATTTGTTCAAACTCAGAGTGTATAACACCAAGAGCAGACCAGCACATAAACTACAAACTTTAGGCAATAATGATATGTCAACACAGGTTCATCAATTGTAACAAGTGTACTACTCACTCTGGTGGGGAATGTTGATAGGCTATGCATGTATGGGGGTAGGGCATGGGGGTATTAAGTCATCTCTAAACCTTCCTATCTGTTTTGCTGTGAACCTAAAACTGCTTTAATAATAATCTTTAAAACATGATTATGAAAACTAATAGTTCAATTAAAAAATAAGCAAAGGATCTGAATAGACATTTCTCCAAAGATATACAAATGGCCAACATGCACCTGAAAAGATGCTCAGAACAATAGTCACCAGGGAAATGCAAATAAAACTACAATGAGAAACCACTTGCACCTACAAGCATGGCTATAATAAAAAGTCAGACAACAACAAGTATTGGTGAAGATGTGGAGAAACAGAAAACCTGTACACTGCTGGTGGGAAGATAAGACAGAACAGCCAGTTTGGAAAACAGTCTGGCTCAAAAAGTTAAAAATACATTACCATTTGACCAAAATTTCCACTCCTAGGTATATATCCCCCCAAAGAAATAAAGACATATGTTCATACAAAAACTTACACATGAGCCGGGTGTGGTGACGCACACTTGTAATCCCAGTACTTTGGGAGGCGGAGACCGGAGGATCTGGGTTCGCAGCCAGCCTCAGCTCTCTCTCTCTCTCTCCCCCTGTCTCTCTCTCTCTCTCTCTCTCTACTTAGTGAGGCCCTCCACTACTTTGTGAGACCCGATTTCAAAATAAAGTATAAAAAATAGGGCCGGGGGTGTAGTGCGGAGGTAGTATGCCCCTGGGTTCAATCCCCGGTACCACACACACACAAAAAAACTTACACATGAATGTTCATAACAACATTATTCACAATAGCCACAAAGCGGATACAACCCAAATGTCCATCAACTAATGAATGGATAAAATTAAACAAGACATATCTGTACAGTGGAATTGACTGGCCATTAAAGAGACTGATGTACAGATACATACAACACAGATGAACCTTGAAAACATTATGCTAAGTGCAACAAGCCAGTCACAAACCCCGCAGATTTTATGATTCCATATACAAGGAATATCCCAAATGGAAAACATGGAGACAGAAAGATCAGTGGTTACGTAGGGCTTGGGGTTGAGGGGGCACAGGGAGACAAGGGAGCGATAGTTTCTAAAGGGTATAGGATGGCTGCCCAGCTATTAATATACTAAAAACCATTGAAATGCATACTTTAAATGGGTGAGCTGCATGGTATATGAATTTATGTATCAATAAAGCTCTTTATTGAAGAAAATGTGATTATGTTCAACCTTATCCTTCTGGACACTACTGTTACAGATTCTTCTTATTACATACAGTCCTTGCCTCTTTTCTGTGGACTTTGCTGCACAGTCTCTAATTTGTCCTCTTTTCTTATCACTGGTACGAGTAATGGTTATACTGCCAGAACTTCATTATTATAAAAAGGGGGGCAATACTAGCACGGTAATGTAGAGGTTTTTAACACGACTGAAGCCAGAGCACTAAAGCAACTTGATCATTTACTAGCTGTGGGGCCTTGGACAAATTATTTAACCTTCATTTCTGTATCCATAAAAAGAAAATAATGTTAATACATTCAAGGACCTCAGAAAAGTACCTACACTAATAAGTCCTCAATAAAGAGCACTTTTCTTTTGCCTGGTACCAGCAATGGCTGCACAGCCAGAATTTCATTCTTATAAAAAATGGTGGCAACACTAGCACAACAATTTCATAAAACCTGTTTCCTGTCTTCATGAGTTCCTTCCACTACTCACCCTTACGTGCTGACCTCAGTCTCATCTCCCTAGTCATCTCATCCACTTTCATTGGTTTGACAACCAATAGCATGCATGGCAGTCACCATTCCACCAGCTTATGTACATTTAATGCTATATATTATATACTAATATATATGTATACATAATATATATGTGTATATAATATAAAAATTTATTTATTGGTACTAGAGATCGAACCTGGGGCACTCTACCAGTAAGCTATACCCCCATCCCTTTTTATTTTGAAATGGTCTCACTAAGTTGCTGAGGCTGGCCTCAAATCTGTGATCCTCCTGTCTCAGCCTCCTAAGTACTGGGATTACAGGTGTACACCATTGCACCTAGTTCTGTTGTTGTATATCTTGACTATTTCTCTACCTGCTGGTCAATTCTATCTGGACGACCCACAGGTGCTTTGTAGTAAAAAAACACACTCTTCCCCCAACTCTGTTTCTTTACTGCAGTTGGTGGCAGCATTGTCCCACCCAAGATACAAACCTGGGAATAACTGACTCTCACCTGCCCTCACATTCCAGCAGTGCCCAACTCCTGATTCCTGCCACCTTTCCCTCAGAACTCTGTTTCATTTTTTTCTGCACCATGGCTGCATATCAGAACCTTCTGGGGAGCTTTAAAAATTCCCCATACCCAGGCTGAACTTCAGGCCATGTAAATCTGGACCCAGGTATCAACAGTGCCCCCCAGGAAGCTAGTGACTCTGATTTAACCCTTGACTTGCTTCTTGAGCTGCACCTTTCACTGTTCCTGGCTTTGCACTGCAACTCTAGCAACACTGAAATGCCTAGAATCACACCTCCAGCCTCCACTCATGCTGTTTGCTCTTATCATACTCTCCACCATTCTACTGCCCAATTTGCCTTACCCCTACTTATCTTATGGATCTGGTAGCTGCTTCCTCCAGGAAATCTCTCTCTCACCAACCCATGGCTGCATGAGGTATTCCTCCTCCGTACTCCCCTGGTGCCAGCAGGTACCCACCACTGCACTTATGCTGTTTTATGATAATCTGCTGATGGCCGGATCCCTTCACAGAGCCGTGCCCTGCTGAGGCCAGACCCTCTCATGCTCATTTTGTATCCCCAGTACCTAGTACTCTGCTTGGTCTCATGCAAATACTCAATGCATGTTAGCCGAATAACTTTCCAGAGATAAGGAAAGGCTTTTGGGAAAGTTGTTCATGTTAGGCACTGAAGGCTAAATTTTGACCCACATTTTTCTTTTCATCCAAGGGCTTACAAAACCACCAACTGGATAACATAAGTGTAATACTCTGCTTTACTCTGATGACCCCAAGCATTTGCTGCAGGTTCTTTAATATAGACTCCTATTTTGTACTAAAAAGTCTTACTCCACACATCAAATTAATACACAGTTGAGTATTAATTTGGAAGTTGCTTCCAATCTTCCTAGAAAAAAGTTGTAGTAAAAATTGTAAGTAGCCAGGCGTGGTAGCGCACACTTGTAATCCCAGTACTTGGGAGGCTGGGACAGGAGGATCACAGGTTCGCAGCCAGCCTCAGCTACTTAGTGAGGCCCTCCACAACTTAGTGAGACCCTGTTTCAAAATAAAGAATAAAAAATAGGGCTGGGGGCGTAACTCAGAGGTAGAATGCCCCTGGGTTCAATCCCCAGTATTGCCAAAAAAAAAAAAAATTGTAAGTAACATAAAAGTCCCTTTACTTTGGTGAGCACCTTTAATACCATATTAAAATCAAAATTTCTTTGGCTTTTGAGATAGGAGTTATCTAAATTTCTTTTGCCCCTGTGATATAAAGCAATTGTTGGTCTATACCCAGAGACTACATTAAAAAAAAGAGAAATTCCAAAGACATTTAATTATACCTACATTTAACAATTAAAAATAAACTTTAAAGGATACTTCAAAAGAAATACACAATACAAGTAGTGTAGTTTGTGTTCTTTTAATAAACACACTTGCATAGTAATATTACAATTTTGTAAAAATAACAGATTATCTCATGCCAAGCGTGCCCAGCATTTGCACAATCTCAATACCTTTAATACTATAGCTTTCAATACACACAAAATAAAAATTTAAGGCAAAAACAGCACTTTGCAACAATTTAATAATTTATTACATTACAGTAGCATCACAGCAGCATCCAATAATGCCACTTTAGACAAAAGTCTCTTAATAGTTCCATTATAGATTTTTATTTACAAGATTGATAACTTGGGAAAATTCATTCTAAGAAAACTTGGCAAGTAAAGTTTTGGATTGGAATTGGCATTTCTTTCTCTACTTTTCCTTTCCCCAGTTTCTTTCTTTTAAACTACCAGTGTATATACTATATTTTCAAACATTAAAATAGCAGTTACATTTTTTAAATAGATGGATTATTTAAAAATGACTCCTTAAGGTAAAATTTTAGAGAAACTATACAATGGATAGGGTTGATTTTAATTTTCAAATTTTGTAAAAATCAGCTTTGGCTTTAGAACTGATTTTTTTCATGGCTGGAAAACCCATCAAGTTTAATTACGTACATTAAAAGTGATCATTACATATTGCAATCTTTAATAAACAGGTATTCTTAGTCTTTACCTCCTACAGGATTCAAATTTATTCAATTGTACTCCCATTTAAAAATTCGATGTTTCTAATCAAGTTGTTCCTTCTAAGCAAATTGAAAGCTGCCTTATATTGAATGAGGAAGAGAACAAATGCATGGCTGAATGAGGAATTGTGAAGACCTGCATGCACTTTTAAGAAGGATCTAAGGTAACTTTATATGTCATATAATTTCCTTTCTTTTTAGCTTTCTCTCAAATATTTGACAGAATACCTACACAAAGAGTGGCATTTTCAGTTAGTACAGTAAGTTTATTTTCCAGACTGACATTCAGCTTAAATATTGGGCTATTATGTGATTTCATCCATAGGTACCTGATGAACACATTATTTTCAGATTGATTATAGATGTTAAACTCAACCTGAATGTCATTCCTAATAATCTATATTTATCAGTATAAAAAATGAAATGATCTGAGTTGTAAGAATACTTTATTGAAATAATTTATCAATATATTAGATAGGCCCAAATTCAAAATTATAAGGAAAATATGTTGTACCAAATAATGTGGTTAAGCGACAGTTGTCTGATTGCTAATGTCAGATTTAACATAACTTTCCTCAACCTGAACTTAACTAAGTGTGAAAGCAGAAAGTTCAAAAGATAAAAATGGCAAGACTAGGTGACAATTTGGAAGTCAGTTGAATTCACAAGGACTCGGTCTTTACACTGTCTCTTTTTAGTAACTGCAGGCAAATCTGTTGTTCTACTTGTAAAGTGATATTATTGCTTTCCTATTAATGTCATACTTATAAAATATCATGATGATGCCAAATCCTAAAAATGGAGATGGTCTAATAACTAAAAATCCCCACTCCAGGAAGCATTTTATACTATTAGACCCCAATAATGTGAAATATTTTAGAACACAGACATTTGAACTTTGTGAAGTTTTAACTAAACTGCTGATTCTTTCTCAAGTGCCATAAAGTTATGATTTATTTAGGCAATGTATGACTGAAATAACTCATTTGTAATGTATAGGCACATTAATATAAATATTGCACAAAATATGTCTCTAACTTAAACTGAGAGGTATAAAAACATATTTCACTTTTCTTAGAGAACTCTGTGAGGAAATAAGATTCTGTGATTGTATGTACACTTTTCCTGATAATACTTAGACATTCACAAACAGTAGATTGCACTGCAGTTTGTAAACATTTTAAATTGCATAAACTCTCATTGATTTTCAAATGTAGCTTAATACTGTCTATTAAATTCCTTTTGTTTCAGTTAAGCACTCTCACATCGTTTATAATGTCTGTTGCTTTTAAAGCATTTTCCATTCAAGGAGAAGTAAAATCCTATGCTGAAGTATCCAATGTGGCTGAAGAATAGAGATTAGCCAGAGAAGCTGGGATGGTGAAATTCAATCTCTCAGCCTCAAAGAAGCTTCATGGACATGGAGGAATGCCAGCTCTCACAATCCTCCCTTCCCTTGAGTCCTTCTAGACTAGAGCCTGATGCCTGCTTCAGGGGCATTTAACTCCTTAAGGATTCCTTAGGATGTTTACTAAATACATTAGGAATGCCAACCAGTGTCCTTTTGTATTCTGGGACACAAAGTCACCTGATTAAAATCGATAACATTAATTCTTACTTTAAAATATATTATAGGTCTATTGTAAGCTAGGGAAGGTTTCATATCTCACAGTCAATGATGGGAGCCTTTTGTTCCTGAAAAATAATCCATTTTTAGGTAGTTGATGAAGAAGTAAAACCTAAGTGCTACGGCACATGGTACAGTATCTTCATTAGCTCAGAGAAATAAAGATCCTACAGGAACTACCGAAGCCTGGTGCTCATCCTTGGGCAGCTGAAACAGCCTAAACATACCCGACTCTGCGCACACCGCCAGAGCAGGCCACTTCGTCCTCTGTGAGATCAGAAAAGCTCCCCCACCCCACAAGTGCTACTCAATTACACAGAAAATAGAGAAAAGGTAAATTCCAGTTCTTGGCCTTGAAACAAATCTAAATATTGGTACTCATAGAGGCATATTAGAAAGAAATAGAGTCAACAGTGCGTATTTGAGGATGGATCACCTGTGATTGGGATTGGATTAAACATAATAACGGAATATAAGCAAACTTCATCTCACTTTTGTAATGAATACACATGTTGCAAAAACATCAGAAAAGCATGGTAGCCCATTCCAAACCAGAGAAAATAGTTTGAGCAAATAGTGGGTCTTTGTGTGTTTGAACTCCCACCATGTTAGGGCAAACTCAATATGCATGCTAATGACCTACAATTATCAAATTAAAAAAGAAGAAAAATGCTAAAGGATGCCAGAGTGAACAGCAGGGAAAGCCACACAAAGACCCACTATCCTTGAACTTGTTACAAATAAATTTTAACTGTAAATCAGAAACACAGAGAAATATCACAAGTGGCTTTAACATTCAAACGAAGTAAATGAATTGTGTAGGAGATATTTGATCAGGGCTGCCTGCCCTGACTCCACGCTAGAGTCAAACTTGGATAGTGGGTCTCTGGGGTGCTTTCACAACTGGAAGACAACATTGGGTCCTAAAAAAAGAAAAACGAGGAATAAAATGAACATAACGCAAATTAGGTGGGTGAGAAAAAACTGACTAATAATAACATGCAACATCAACTAAACAAACTTGAACTATTAAAATTTTCAACCTATAAAAATGTTCTAGTTACATAATAAAAATAATATTTATAAGGGCCAAGGGCCAGAGAAACACAAATGGTAATCTATAATCTAACCAGTCCTCAATGCCTCATACAAACACTATAAACAGATCCATCCTTCCTTCCTTTCTTCCTTCCCTCCCTCCTTCCCTCCTTCATTTCTTTTTTGTGGTACTGGGGATAGAACCCAGGGGCCCTCTATCATTGAGCTACATCCCCAGCCCTTCCTTTTATTTATTTTGAAATAGGGTCTCACTAAGTTGCAGAGACTGGCCTCGAACTTGCAATCCTCCTGTCTCAGCCTCCCAAGTACTGGGATTACAGGCTTGCGACACCTTGCTCAGCTTCCTAATGATTCATTTCTAAAAAGCTGGGTAGGTATAACAAAGATCTCGAATCAGCCGGGTGTGGTGGCACATGCCTGTAATCCTAGTACTTGGAAAGCTGAGACAGGAGGATCACGGGTTCTTGGCTAGCCTCAGCAACTTAGCGAGACCCTGTTTCAAAAATAAAATATGAAATAGGGCTGGGGATGTAGCTCGGAGGCAGAATACTCCTGGGTTCAATCCCCAGTACCATACACCCCCACCCCAAAAAACTTAAATCAATCCCTGACTTTAAGGATTAAGCATTTTCTGAACCATTTCCTATTAAAATGATAGGCTTATATATAAACAATGTGCATGAATTTCACAGCTATCAATATGATTAACTCTATTCTTCATCTTTGAAAATGCAATTGACTCTTTAGTTTCTTTTTTTTTTTTTGTGGTACCAGGGATTGAACCCAGGGGCGTTCTACCTCCGCACTACACCCCCGGCCCTATTTTTTTATACTTTATTTTGAAACCGGGTCTCACGTAGTTGCGGAGGGCCTCACTAAGTAGAGAGAAAGAGAGAGACAGGGAGACAGGGAGAGAGAGAGAGAGAGCGCGCTGAGGCTGGCCGTGAACCTGGATCCTCTGGTCTCCGCCTCCCAAAATACTGGGATTACAAGTGTGCGCCACCACGCCTGGCTGACTCTTTAGTTTCTAATAAATTATTATTTCAAATAAAATTGGTACTCCTTGGTCTCTCATGTAATTTAATGGTTGTTTTATAGGAAAAATAAACTTTCTTAGAGGAATCTATTTGGAAATTGTCATGAGAATTACAGAATTGGCCTGCAATCTCAGTACTTGGGAGGCGGAGACAGGAGAATTGCAGGTTCGAGTTCAACCTTAGCAACTTAGTAAGACTCTTTCAAAATAAAATCAAGCTGGGAGTGTAGCTCAGGGGTAGAATGCCCTTGGGTTCAATATTCACTACCACCACCACCACCAAAAAAAACCCACAAAAAACCTCTTTCATTCCAGGATGAACCTCTGGTCATTCATCGAGGCAAAACAATAAAGCATTCAGTTTTTAGATTATGATCAAACTAAAAAAACCATATACATCAGCCAACACCAAGGTAACAGGTTAAGTTAGTGATAATAATTTTATAACAAAGAGAACTTTGTAATTATCCCTGTTTTGAAATAACACTTTGAACATTCTACTTTCCCAGCTCTCCATATGTAAAGTGATCAAGAAGATAACGGGTGCCCCCCCCACTCCCCACCCTCGCCTCTGTTGCCACTTATCCTCCAAGTCCCAGCTCACACACCCTCGGTGAAGTCGTCCAATGATAACACACCTTCTTTCCCCCAGAGGTTTGAGGGATTTTCCCCAATACTTATCTGTATAGATATTCATCATAGCCACTGTTATATTAATGTGAATGTCTGCTCCTCACTAGACTCTGAAGCTATCTCAGAGCAAGGAGCATCTTTTCATGCTTGTGTTTCCAATGTGAGCACGTGGCGGACACTCAAAGGATATTTAAGAGATGAAGAAACTTCCATTTAATAACAGGAAGAATGTTAACATAAAATCCCAAACATATCATAGAAAATAAAATTTGAGGCATATGGGAACTTTGTTCCTTTAAAATTATTGTGTACACAATCACTATCTGGAGCATGAAGGGGAGGGCAGGGGGAGGGAATAGGGTGGGATTGGAGGGAGGGCTAAATGTGCAATGTGTGCATGTATGATGTTCATACCCTGACATATATCAAAATGTATAATTATAATTTACAATGCACCAATAAATGAACATAAAAAGTTAAAAAACTTATTGTGTACATCAGTTATGACAGAAGAACAACTTTTCTTCTTATTTCTGTGATTCACTATTGCTATTTCCTTATTTTATTTCAAGTGAAGGACTTGAAATTGTCTTCTAGAGTTGTGCTGTCCAATATAATAGTCACCAGCCACAAGTGGCTAGTTTTAAAGAATTAAAACTAAATTTACTAAAAATTGAGTTTCTCAGTCATATTAGCCGCACTCCAAATGCTCAAAAGCGACCTGTGGCTAGTGGCCACTGTATTGCCCGGTGCAGATCTAGACTGCTGAGCATTGCTATGTAGACAAGACGCTCATCTAGAGGCAGATGGAGGCTCTGCCAGCTCTGCCCGCTCTGGAACGGCACGAAGGATTCTCTGACCAAAAGTAATCTGCGTGGCAAATGTGTCCTTGGACATTTACTGGTAACTAAGTATGCAGTTTCTTTTAAGAATAGAAAGCTGTCACTCAACTTCCTGAGAAGGTTACTTTTCTAGGAGGTTGTCACTGTCTTGAAGAAAATTTCTCTAAAATAGTGATTTTTTAAATGATCCCCAGAGGGGAATCTGGAAAGACTGTCATAGAATAGGTAGAGGAAAGGCTTGGGGCATGGTCCTGCCCTTCCTTTAGAATACCTTATATCTGTTATTTATATTCCTCATTATATGAGGCTTAATTGGAAAAATATTCTACCACTGGAAAGCAAGATTAAAAACAACAACAACAACAAAATATTTTTAAAGGGCATCACTTTATATCATAGATGCCACAAAAGCCAGATGTATGGACTGACTGGACATCGGGGATCACTAGCAAACGCCTTCCAGACACAGTAAGTCTGGAAAGAATCTTCCCCTCAGCTCTCAGAAAGACGTTGCAGATAATTCTAATTATAAACTGTTTTTTTTTTTTGCAGTACTGTAGATTGAACCCAGGGGCATTTTACCTCTGAGCTACACCCCCAGTCCTATTTTCTATTCTTTATTTTGAAATAGAGTCTCACTAAGTTGTGGAGGGCCTCACTAAGTAGCTGAGGCTGGACGTGAACCTGTGATCCTCCTGTCTCAGCCTCCCAAGTACTGGGATTACAAGTGTGCACCACCACGCCTGGCTATAAAATGATTTTTAATTTCTCACTATAAACTGAAAAACCATCAGAACTTAAAATGGCCATTCATTAAGCAATCCAAGTTGTTATAATTTTTCTTTACCACTGCTCCTGAAACCCTGAGACATTTTGGGGAATATTCGAACCATAAAAACCTGGACTACTCCTATCCTGTCTCCAGACAGGAGGGTTTCGTTGATTTATTTAAAGGGGAATCTTCTCCCAATATCAGATCTGTCTTTACAAGCTTTAAAATGAAAATACAGATGTAGTATAAAATAAATTCATAACCCTTGCTTTGAATTGTAAATGTATATCAGTTCTGACAGAGTTACCACTTATATGTTCTTAGGAATGAAAATAAAACAAAACGCTAAATCTTTTTGATAATTTCACTATAGACAAATACAAATATAGACAAATACAAATCATGACCTATTTTGTAAACAAAATTAAAAATCAAGGGGATGGGAAAAAGTAACATCCATTTTACATAGGTAAAAAGTTATTTACAAGTATTGTTTATTCCCTAATTTATAAATGCTATATTATTATTAACTATAAAAAAGGGTAGGTAATTTTCAAGAGATAATTTTTTTTTTTTTGCGGTACCGGGGATTGAACCCAGGGGCTTTCTACCTCCGAGCTACACCCCCAGCCCTATTTTTTATACTTTATTTTGAAACCGGGTCTCACGAAGTTGCGGAGGGCCTCGCTAAGGAGAGAGAGAGAGAGAGAGAGAGAGAGAGACAGGGAAAGAGAGAGTGAGAGAGCTGAGGCTGGCCGCGAACCCGGATCCTCCAGTCTCCGCCTCCCAAAGTACTGGGATTACAAGCGTGCGCCACCACGCCCGGCCCTGAGATAATTTTATACAATATGGAATTTCACTCTCTGAGATCTGGACCACTTTTCTGAAAATAGTGAGGCACACCTTGATTCATACATTCTTTTGTGGGATGAGATGGCTATCTAAAGAATCTGAGAGCTTTGTAAACAGCTTAAACAGGTTATTTAATTTTCTTCCAACCTGGATTATGTAAAAACGTGGGAAATAAGTGAGAAGGTTGCAAAACTAATGGCATCTATACAATAAAAGGGTACAGAAAGGTGAATAGGGCAATTATAGTACTAGAGCTACTTTATATTAAGCTGAAAAGGAACACTGGATGCTGAGACAGAGACCAGTGGTGAAGGGAAGCTGCAGTATAGATACCAAAGAACCCATGTAAGAAATTATACATTTTTTCAGATAAATCTAATATTAAGGTTGGAAGCTAGCAAAAAATATTTAAAATAAGCAAGATAACTTCTGATCTTGTAAAACATGTCCTTTGTTTTTTCTTATTTTAAACGTTAGTCTACATTTGCTGTGAGTGCTGAGCCTAAGATCTGGTCCAGGACAGTAGTAAATGCTGTACTGCATATCAAAGTTTTCACACCACAGGAGAGGTAAATAATTTGATACTACTCACACTGTTGACTTGGATCTGAGTCTGTCGTCATCTTGACATAGTTGGAAGGAAAGAGACCAGTCACTCCATTGATTTCCCCTTGCCACCAGTCAGGGTCATCTTTGTTCATAACATTAATAAGTTGTCCCTTGGAGAAATTGAGCTCATCTTCATTATTTGCAACGTAGTCATACATAGCGATCACCTGGCATACTATCAAAAACAACGAAATAATAATTAAACAAATTAATTATTCCCACAGGAATCAAAACTACTCCCAGGATTTAAATTACCCTAACATTAAATGTTGTAAGTAGAAAATTAAAATTTTCTTTGAGCTACTCTGTCTCCTGTCCTCCTTCCCCCATTTACTGTCTTATAAAAACAAGAATTAACCGATTCGTCAAACATCCAAGTGAACTGCTTCACTTTAAGTCTGACGGTGCGGCAGTTCCACATTGAAAACATCAAGGAGCGCAGTGGCTCAAGAAGCAGTGAGCAGCGCAGGCCTTCTCTACACGGAGCTTCTCGGAAGGGGAGTTCTCCGTGGCATGTGTAAGCAAAGGACACATTTTTCTTATCTTTCCAAGAGCCCGCTAATCTAAAAAGCTGATGAGTTTTAACAAAGCTAAGATGAAGTATAAAGTAAGCCACTTTCATACCAGCATGAAAGGCAGGCGTGGTTCGTTCACTACTTGGACCCAAAAGCTTAACATGGCTGGCAGGAAACCATCCCTTTTGTCGCTTTTTTCCTCTGGCCTGTAAAATTATCAAAAGGAGTATACAATTGAAAGATGAAATGAAAAACAATATTGAGATACAACTTAAAAACTAGAGAAATCTTGGCTATATAATAAAGAACTTAACCTTGTTCAAAGACAGGTCTGGCCTTTGTACCTGGCTCCTAGAAGCTAATCGCTAAATCCTTGGAATATCCTGCCTGGTAAGTGTCTTCATTTACCCGAGGGCCTTGCCAAGTCTAACAGTGTGGTTTACGGTGGGTACTTTGGGTGATGCAGTATTAGTTCAACCTCTGAAGAGACTGGACACCGAGTTCAGCCATTGGGCAATCAACCATACCTATGTGGTGGAGCCCCAATAAAAAACTCTGGACACGAAGCTCCAGTAAAAGCTTCCTTGATTGGCAGTACTTTGTATTGTCAACGTATCATTGCCAGGAAGAGTTACACTATCCAGGACTCTGCTGGGCAAGGATAACTGGATGCTCCCCATTTGGAACTCTCCTGTACTCTGTCCCATGCATCTTGTTCCTAGGCTGACTTTAATCTGTATCCCTTTGTAGTAACAAACTGTAACTGTGAGTAAAACAGTGTTCAGTGAGTTACAAGATTCCTTCCAGTGAGTTACCAAACTTGAGAGTAGTCATGGTGACCCTCAAACCTGCAACTGGTTTCAGAAGTGAGGATGGCTGTGGGGACCCCTGGACTCAGCAATGGCCTTCCAGGTCAGCACTAAGCAACTGGAGCACTCACTATCCTGTGCATCTCAAAGTGCTGCTGAAGACGCCAGCTGAGAGGTCTACTGGGGGTCTTTCAGGCTGAGTTCTCTGAATATTTCACACAAATAACATTTACAGTCTAAAAAATCTTTCTAGAGTTCACCTAGTAAGTTCAAATCAACCCTTAAAATGGTGCGGCCTGCTGAATATATCTCTTGGAGTTTTGTTAGAAATTAATCAGGGAGGCATAAATATATGGAGAACCATGTTTATCATTTAGTTGGGTCCACCTTCAAAGAAAATAAAAAGGTATTAATTCAGGGGGTATTCAAGAAGATACTGAATTTGATCCCCCACCACCCTGGTTCTTTAGGACCTAAGACTCTGAAAGGCCTGGGCCTTTCTCCCAGAGGACATACTGCAAGCTGGGACTACCCCAGACAATGATGATGCTACGCTTTCCTTTAGGAAGCTGACCTGTGGTTTATTAAGGGATGATTATGGGAAAACAATTATAGAAATTATTCTTTAAGTTGTTACTTATAGTATCAACTCAACTGTGCTAAAAATGAATAGGCAAAAGACTAGATAAAAACATAATACAGTAAAATGCTGATATTGACTACCTTTGCAGTGATATGATTATGGGTGATATAAAATTTTTATTGATTTTCATGAGCATGCATTATTTTTATAATAAAATTGACAGATGTTAAAAAATATTACCTGTAATTCCCCTTGCCACCACCCACTTGCATTTTTCTTTAGAATTAATATTAACTGCCCTGGTGCAAGACTAAGTTGTTCAGCACCAGAAGCAACATATGCAGAAGTTACTTGAGCAATCTCTGAAAAGAAGAAAAACAGAACTATAAATTCAAGACTACAACAGAGCAAACACTTTGGTAATTTCTGAAGCTCACTTTCATACATACCAGGTTTTTTGTTTGATGTTCCAGATTTGCTAGCACTTCCGAAATTCTACAAGGAAAAGACATGTTGTTTTCATCATTTCCAACAATCCAGATGTAAAATACAAAGGTTACTAGGAATTAAAAGAATTCTAATCCCCAGAATTGTTCCTTTAAATAAAGATCAAAAAGACAATGAACCATACACTAACCAAATAAGTAAAGAATTCAACAAGAAGAATTGGTCTGTTAATGGAATACATTATATACAAGTGGTTGATGTTGCCATCTACTGACTCAACAGAAAGAGCTCATTTTTTAATCTTTCTTGAATATTAAACATGACTGTCTAGACCAAATGCACCCATTCATCAATCGGGTTAGCACAATGCCCACTGTGTACAATACTTGTCCTATATATGTGAGTTTTGCTCCTGCTTTCTCTAGGGACCCTAATTTATCTGCCGCTCCTTCTTAGTGGGAGGCAATGTTTTTTTTTAACCATGTTACCCCAAAACTGACTGAAGTTGTTTTTTTTTTTTTTGGTGCTGGGGAATGAACCCAGGGGTGTTCTACCTGTGAGCTACACCCTTTTTTTTTAATTTTATTTTTTTTGGCACTGGGGATTGAACCCAGGGGCATTCTACCTCTAAGCTCCACTGCCAGCCCTATTTTTTATTCTTTATTTTGAAACAGGGTCTCAATAAGTTGCAGAGGCCTCACTAAGTAGCTGAGGCTGGCCGCGAACCCGGATCCTCTGGTCTCAGCCT
>PVJS01038128.1:0-19563 GCA_004027185.1 Glis glis
CCCGGTACCGCAAAAAAAAAAAAAAAAAAGAAGTCAAATCAAAGTGTACTGTCTAGCCAGGCATGGTGTGCACACCTATAATCCCAGTACTTGGGAGGCTGAGACAGGAGGCTCACAGGTTCATGGCCAGCCTCAGCTACTTAGTGAGGCCCTCTGAAACTTAGTGAGACCCTGTTTCAAAATAAAGAATAAGCGGGGCATGGTGGTGCACGCTTGTAATCCCAGTACTTGGGGGGCTGAGACAGGAGGCTCGCAGGTTCACGGCCAGCCTCAGCTACTAAGTGAGGCCCTCTGCAATTTAGTGAGAACCTGTTTCCAAATAAAAATAAAATAGGGCTGGGGTTGTAGCTCGGAGGCAGAATGCCCCTGGGTTCAATCCCCAGTGCCACAAAAAATAAAGAAAGAAAGGAAAAGGCCACAGGTGTGCCAGAGAGCGGCTGGAATCACCTTTTCTCCTCCTCCAGCTGGTTGAGAAGCTCCACCTTCTCCCTGTCGGCCGCCTCCACCATAGTTCTCAGCTGGTCCATCTTGGCTTCTAATTCCAGGACATGCTGGAAAGTAAAGACACCAGTGAGTGGCCGAGTCCCGACCCACAGAGAGGCCCAGGGCCACCTCCAGACAGCTACGGGTAAGGGTGACCATGGTGGGTGGGCGTTCCTCTAAAACCTTGTCACCCGCAGACGCTTTCTACCCTAACGGGTTCCCTCAGCAGCGCTCCCGGGCACGAGATGAGGAAACGACACCATTCCAGCCTCGGAGGGCGACACTAACCAACTCTGTCTGAGGCTGAAACATGGCGCTCACCGTCTACAAACAGAAGCTGCGGTCCCTGCTACGGTCCCAGTAAACAAGTCGCTACACACAGACAGGACCCAAGACCTGGACATAAAGACTGACAGGCTGATGGCAAACGGAGAACAGAACTTCCTCTTTCTGATGGCGCCCAGGTCACCACTATCAAACGGGCTCAGCGAGGAACTTGACGCTCGTGTCTGACAGGCGCACGACACTATGCCCCCGGCTCTGAGCACCCGGTTCGCCTTTCCTCCTCGACACTATGGCCATCTGCACAAGGTCAGTACCAGACTTCACCTGATCGTGCCCGTCCCGGGCCAGGGCTAGCTCCTGCTCTATCTCCCCCACGTGGCTCGTGGCCTTGGCCACCTCGGCCCGCTCCAGGTCCCGCTCAGCCAGCAGCTGCTCAATGTGCTGCTGCTTCTCCTTCAGCGCCTCCTGCAGGGCAGTGGTGCCCGAGATCTTGCGGGCGTAGCGGGACGAGGTTTCGGTCAACTGCAAAGGAAAGTTAGACAAGTGAAGGGTCGGGGTGCGACGGAGAGGGCGGCACATGCATGGCGGCGCCTCCCGGGCGAAGCTAGGCAAGCAAGGTGCTCACAGAGAAAACAAGACAGGCAAGCAAGGTTCTCACAGAGAAAACGAGACAGGCAAGCAAGGTTCTCACAGAGAAAACGAGACAGCGCACACCTTTGTCTGCAAGGCTCACGGTGAACACAACAACATAATGAGCTCATGGAACAATCTGGAAGGTGTTTACAAGGAGAGCACGTGGCTCACAGCGTAGGCGCTCTATACTTCAGGGCCTTGTAGGAATCCAGAAAATTGATAGAGAACCCACTTTACAAGTTTCCTAAACCGTATCCACCTGAGCTTAATAGTTATCTTCTCACGATGACAGGCACCTGTCCAAGGCCTTCACTCGGCGAGGGCTGGCTCCGGATTCAGTCTTTCCTTGTCTTCTGCAGTCAGCTCCGCCCGTCACCTGTCTGGTCTCTGCGTCCGTCTGTCAAGCCCTCGGTGCAGGGCGCCAACTGATGGGATCTTCCACAATTAATAATTCATCAATTGGATAAATACCAGAGTAAAGGAATCCAGTCAGTCCCAAATGCCTTTTGCCATTTCATTCGGTGAAATTTCTTGAATTATTTAAACATAGTGGTGGGGGGGATTCCTGTTCTCTCTCTTTTTTTTAAATTTTGAAACTTACTAAGTTGCTGAGGCTGGCCTTGAACCTGCGATCCTCCTTTCTCAGCCTCCCAAGTACTGGGATTACAGGTATGCACCACCATGCCCGGATCTCCTATTCTCTCTTTTAACCACTTGTACCCTGACTTTCCATTGTTATTATATGGTTAAGTTATACTTTTTCTTACTAACATTCTTTGTGTGTGTGTATGTGGCACTGGGGACTGTACCCAGGGGAATCCTACCTCTGAGCTACACCCCCAGCTCTATTTTGCTTATTATTTTGAAACAGGGTCCCACTAAGTTGCAGAGGGCCTCACTAAGTAGCTGAGGCTGGCCTCGAACCTGGATCCTCCTGTCTCAACCTCCCACGCACTGGGATTACAAGTGTGCGCCACACGCCGGGCCACATGGGCATCTTCTCTGCTCTGAACAACGCTTTGCTGTTCTTCCTCCATTTCATTCTTGCCTTGCTGTCCTCCAAGAGTCCGTTTGAGATTTTTCTGTTGAGGATGCAGTGTTTCTTTATGATCATATGCAAAATGAAATCATCCAGCGGTATTATTGATTTTCCCTGGACTTAAGAGGAAGAAACTCCAGCTCGCAGAGAAGCCCAGCCCCACTTACAGATGCCAGCACCACACCTTTCTCTGCCCCACGACCATGGAAGAAAAGACAGAATACAAATAAGATCGAGGGCTAGCAACCGAGATCCACCGCGTGGCTTTCGATCTTCCGTGTGAAGCACACCATCATAAAGCAGAGCTCCTGCATGCAGCTCGGAGAGAATCTTGTGCCACCATGTCTGATGTAAATAACATCGACCTCACTTTAGATAAATAGATTTACGGGCAGGGGAGGAGCTAAAACAGTAACTGCTTTGACCCCAACAGAATACTGCACTGGCAAAAAGAATGAGCTGTTATTTTAGCTCCGATGAATCGGTTTTCACTGCTCGAAATGGGAAAATGGGGAAGGGAGGAAGGATCAGGAGGAGGAGATTAAAGGAGAGAAGAAACGAGGCACGCCATGGCTTTTCCTAGCATCCTTTCAAGTTCCAGAAGGCCCCCCCTGCACCGTCTGGCCCATGTCAGGACAGCTTATACATGAACTGCTGTCAGCGGGCTACACTGTATTCCTACACTATTAAAATTTTAGCTAAGAACGTGCCTTTGGCAAAATACTTTGGGGTTCCCTCAAATGGCTTGAGGTCAAAGAAAGAGACCTACATGCATGAGGAAAAGGACCCCCCCAATCTACCATCATTTTGAGCCCACAGTCATTTGAGAGAAAAGAATAATAAGGTTCCCCAAGAACTGCTAGGTTTTTTAAGTTTGTAAGAATCTGAAAAGAATCCCAAAAACCCTTTCTGATTTCAAAGGTGTGTTCCTGCCAGAGTCACATTTCTGAATACATGCGCACGCAGACGTTCAACAGCAAGCCACGGGCCGCGCGCAGCACAAAGCAAAGCGAGATGCACGTGCACAGGGAACAGGGGCTACAGCACAAAGCAAGGCGAGGTGCAGGTGCACAGGGAACGGGGGGCGGCAGCACAAAGCAAGGCGAGGTGCAGGTGCACAGGGAGCAGGGGGTGCAGCACAAACCAAAGCGAGGTGCAGGTGCACAGGGAGCGGGGGGCTTACGAGTCCTGTCCGGCTGGGCTTGCTGCTCACGGAGGAGGCCACGGAGCTCAGGGAGCTGAGGGAGGAGGCGGACGGGCTGCGCTTCAGGCTGGCTGGCGTGGTGGCCATCACGCGCCTCACAGCGGCAGCCTTGGCTTTGGCGGGCGTGGTGGAGGGGAAACCGATTTTGGTCACTTTGTGGACGGGAGCAAACAAGCCGTACTTGGGTTGACACTGAAAATACCTTGGGAGAAGAATGATAGGAACGGTCACAAACACAAGTTAATTACAAGGAGGAAGAGCTCCAACAGAAAGACCCTCCAACAGAAGCCGGCTGTTTTGCGGGGACTCCTGTCTCCAAGCTGGGCTCCACGCCAGCGTGCAGCCTTCACACGGCCATGCGAAATGGCCTCAAGGATGTTTTAGGACTGTCCTCAAGGATGTTTATTTTTTATTTAATTTAATTAATTAATTTATTTATTTATTTATTTATTTGCGGTACTGGGGATTGAACCCAGGGGCATTCTACCTCTGAGCTACACCCCCAGCCCTATTTTTTATTCTCTTATTTTTGAAACAGGGTCTCGCTAAGTTGCAGAGGGCCTCACTAAGTAGCTGAGGTTGATCGTGAACCCGGATCCTCCGGTCTCAGCCTCCCAAGTACTGGGATTACAAGTGTGTGCCACCACGCCTGGCTTATTCTTTATTTTGACACAGGGCCTCACTAAGTAGCTGAGGCTGGTTGCGAACCCGGATCCTCCGGTCTCAGCCTCCCAAGTACTGGGATTACAAGTGTGCGCCACCACACCCGGCTGCTCAAGGATGTTTTAGGAACCACACTAGCAATAATAAAGAGGGGATTGCTGATGTGTAGTTTAGGTACCATGCAAAGGGCATAACTATTTCCACTGTCTGATAAATGAAAAGCAGAGGAGGTCTACAACATAGCGATTCCGCTTGATAAAACCATGCCAAACCGGGCACAGTGACCCAGGCCTGTCATCCCAGTCCTTGGGAGGCTGAGACAGGAGGATCCCAGGTTCGAGGACAGCCTCAGCAAGTACTGAGACTCCCAGCAACCTAGTGAGACTCTGTTTCTTTTTTTTTTTTTCATTTTTTTTTTGCGGTACCAGGGATTGAACCCAGGGGCATTCTATCTCTGAGCTCCACCCCCAGCCCTATTTTTTATTCTTTATTTTGAATCAGGGTCTCTCTATGTAGCAGAGGGCCTCACTAAGTAGCTGAGGCTGGCCGGGAACCTGCGATCCTCCTGTCTCAGCCTCCCAAGTACTGGGATTACAAGCGTGCACCACCACGCCCAGCCTTTTTTTTGTGTGTGTGTGGTACTGGGGATTGAACCCAGGGGTATTCTACCTCCGAGCTACACCCCCATCCTTATTTTTTGTTCTTTATTTTGAAATAGGGTCTCACTAAGTTGTGGAGGGCCTCACCAAGTAGCTGAGGCTGGCTGCGAACCCGGATCCTCTGGTCTCAGCTCCCAAATACTGGGATTATAAGTATGCGCCACCATGCCCAGTCTGTGAGACCCTGTTTCAAAGATAAAAATAAAAAAGGCCTGGGGGTGTGGCTCGGAGGCAGAATGCCCCTAAGCTCAATCCCCAGTGCCACAAAAATAAACAAATAATTAAAATAAAAATAAAATAGGGCTGGGGGTGTAGCTTGGAGGTAGAATGCCCCTGGGTTCAAGCCCCAGTACCACAAAAAAATAAAATAAAATAGGCCTGGGAATTTAGCTTGGTGGTAGAATGCTTCTGGGTTCAATTGCCAGTGCCACAATAAATGAACGAATGAATGAATAAATAAATCGGCCGGGCGTGGTGGCACACGCTTGTCATCCCAGTACTTGGGAGGCTGAGACAGGAGGATCCGGGTTCGCGGCCAGCCTCAGCTACTTAGTGAGGCCCTCCGCAACTTAGACCCTGTTTCAAAATAAAGAATAAAAAATAGGGCTGGGGGTGTAGCTTGGAGGTAGAATGCCCCTGGGTTCAATCCCCAGTACTGAAAATAAATAAATAAATCCATGCCAGACTGGGCATGGTGGCCCAGGCCTGTCATGCCAGTCCTTGGGAGGCTGAGACAGGAGCATGGCAGGTCAGAGATAACATCTACTTGAGCACCTTCATGTGCAAAAGGGAAACACAATTCCAAACCAACCTCGTTCCGGCAACGGCACCATCGTTCTTTCCGAGGGGTTCGTCCAGCTCCACCCCGCACCACTCCCCCTTGGCAAAGTCGGTCTCCCCAAGGAACCGGACCACACCAGCCTTCGTGCCACCGACCTGGAAGAAAAGAAACGGAAAGATGAACTCGATTCTTTTTTGGGTTTTTTTTTTTTTTTTGGTACTAGAGATTGAACCCAGAGGCATTCTACCTGCGAGCTACACCCCCAGCCCTATTTTTTATTTTTTGTTTTGAAACAAGGTCTCAGCCAGACATGGCGCACATCTGTAATCCCAGTATTTAGGAGGCTGAGACAGGAGGATTGCAGGTTGGAGGCCAACCTCAGCAACTTACTGAGGCCCTCAACAACTTATCAAGACCCTGTTTCCAAATAAGAAATTATAGCCAGGCGTGGTGGCACCCACTTGTAATCCTAGTATTTGGGAGGCTGAGACTGGAGGATCACAGGTTCAAGGACAGTCTCAGCAATTTAGTAAGGCTCTCAGCAACCTAGTGAGACCCTGTTTCCAAAATAAGACACAAAATCGGTCTGGGGGTGTAGCTTGGAGGTAGAATGCCTCTGGGTTCAATTCCCAGTACCAAAAAAAAAAAAAAAGAAAAGAAAAACAAAGAAAGAAATTATATAGGGCTGGGGATATAGCTTGGAGGAAGAATAGCCCGGGGTTCAATCCCCAGCACTACACACACACTCACACACACACACACACACACACACGCACACACATACACACAAAGTCCCTGTTTCAAAATGAAGAATAAAAAATAGGGCTGGGTGTGTAACTTGGAGGTAGAATGCTCCTATGTTCAATCCCCAGTACCACAGAAAAATAAAAAATAAAGTGCATGATTCAAGCCGGGCATGGTGGTGCACGCCTGTCATCCAGTATTTGGGAGGCTGAGACAGGAGGATCTGGGTTCGCGGCCAGCCTCAGCTACTTAGTGAGGTCCTCCACAACTTAGTGAGACCCTGTTTCCAAATAAAGAATAAAAAATAGGGCTGGGGTGTAGCCTGGAGGTAGAATGCCCCTGGGTTCAATCCCCAGTACCACCAAAAATAAATAAATAAATAAATAAATAAATAAATAAATAATAAAATAGAGCTGGATGTGTAGCTCAGAGACAGAATGCCCCTGGGTTCAATCTCTAGGACCACCAAAAAGTTCTAGAAATAGAAGAACAGAGAGCTGGGCGTGGTGGCGCGCGCTTGTTATCCCAATACTTGGGAGGCTGAAACAGGAGGATCACAGTTTCGCGGCCAGCCTCAGCTACTTAGTGAGGCCCTCCTCAACTTAGTGAGACCCTGTTTCAAAATAAAGAATAAAGGGGGCTGGGGACATAGCTCAGTGGTAGAGTGCTTGCCTAGCATGCATGAGGCCCTGGGTTTAATTCTCAGTAATGCAAATAAAATAAAGTGTTAAAAAAAATAAAGAATTAAAAAATAGGGCTGGGGGTGTAGCTCGGAGGTAGAATGCCCCTGGAGTCAATCCCTAGTACCAAAAAAAAAAAAAAAAAGTTGAATAAACCATAGGAACGAGGAACAAGGGGACATGGTGAAGATGGGCACGGGTGACTCACCAGCACTCTGTCCCCAATTTTGAGCTCTCGCTCCCCTTTCTTGACGGAGCCTGCCTCTGAGAGGTTGGACACAGACTCGCTGGCCGTTCTCGTGAGGTTGCTGACCGGGGCGGCCGGCTCCTTGGCGGCCGGCTGGGCTGGCTTGTGGGGGACACTGGAGGGGGTGGCCGGGGCAGAGGACACCACGCTGGCTGTAGAGGTGGCCAGGGGGGAGGTAGCCCTGGACGTGTGCGCCGTCTGCAAGCCATTGGCCTCGTCTTCTGTTTGCACCTTCCGCGACAACTTTGAAGGGCGGGTGAATATACCCTTTAAAGGTTCACACTGGAAATACCGAACCCCGGCCACGGAGCCATCATTTTTGCCTATGGGTTCATCTAGAACAATCCCGGCCCACTGGCCTGGTGCAAACTGGGTCTCTCCAAGAAACTGGATAAATCCGGGCTTATTCCCATTCACCCAAACGCGTTCCCCAACTCGAAAGTCGTCCACAAATTCCTCGTGCGTCTCAGAGGATGGCGTGCTTGTGGCTTTTGCAGTAGATGCCGCTTTCTCCACTGGAGCTGCAACTGCCGGCAGAGAAAGATCAGGAAAGAGTCACTCAAGCAGCCAGCTGTCACCTCAAAGGAAATTAACCTAGAGAAAGGGGCGGCCACAGGAGGAGCCCGGGACGCTGACAGAGGAGTTCTGGCTTGAGTTCCTTAGAGCAAGGCGGCAAACAGTATTGATCTACCATTACCATTTTCTTTCTTTGTGTGTGTGTGTGTGTGTGTATGTGTGTGTGTGTGGTACTGGGGATTTAATTCAGTGGCATTCTACCTCTGGCTACACCCCCAGCCCTATTTTATTTTATATTTTGTTTTATTTTTGTTTTGTTTTGTTTTATTTTATTTTACTTTTATTTTATTATTTTATTTTATTTCATATTTTATTTCATATTTTATTTTATTTTATTTATTTTATTTTTTAATTTAATTTAATTTATTTAATTTTATTTAATTTTATTATTTTATTTTATTTTGAAACAGGGTCTTACTAAGTTGCAGAGGTCCTTACTAAGTAGCTGAGGCTGGCCGTGAACCTGCGATCCTCGTGTCTCAGCCTCCTAAATACTGGGATTACAGTTGTGTGCCACCACCCCCGGCCATCCTACCATTTTCAATGTTGTCAAAAGTCAGTGATCTGGGGTAATATTTATTCCTTTTTCTTTCCTTTTTTTATGGTACTGGGGATTGAACCCAGGGCATTCTACCTCCAAGCCACACCCCCAGCCCTATTTTTTATTCTTTATTTTGAAACAGGGTCTCACTACATTGCTAAGGCTGGCTTCGAACCTGCAATCCTCCTGTCTCAGCCTCCCAAGTACTAGGAATTCAGGCGTGCGCCACCACGCCTGGCTGATTTATTCTTCATTTACAATAAGGAGTCAAAGCAAGAAATAAATGAATCCCCTTCCCAGACCTATACCTACAGGTCTGATTTCATTCTTTCTTCCATCACCCCCACCCTGCACGCCATGAGCAAATACTCCGCAGCGCCACAGAGAGGGACTCTGTGCCAACATTCGAGCGGCCACTTAAAGCTCACGGAAGTGGGGCCATTTTTTTATTCCTCTGTGTGTGTGTGGTACTGGGGATTGAACCCAGAGGCATTCTACCTCTGAGCTCCACCCCCAGCCCCATTTTTTTATTCTTTATTTTGAAATAGGGTCTCACTAAGTTGCGGAGGGCCTCACTAAATAGCTGAGGCTGGCCACGAACCCGGATCCTCCTGTCTCAGCCTCCCAAGCACTGGTATTACAAGCGTGCGCCACCACGCCTGGATTATTCTTGTATTCTGAAACAGGTCTCACTAGGTTGTGGAAGGCCTCACAGGTTGCTGAGGCTGGCTGCGAACCTGCGATCCTCCTGTCTCGGCCTCTCAAGTACTGAGATTACAAGTGTGCACTACCACGCCCAGCTGAAGTGGGGCCATTTAATCACAAAGATTCCCATTAGGCTTGATGAAGGATAAGGTTAGTGCTGCACCCCAGCCAGCATTTCTATGACACTATGACATAAATCCTATTACGATGACACTACGACATAAAGTCTATTACTATGACACTATGACATAAACCCTATTACAATGACACTACGACATGAACCCTATTATGGCAACACTATAATGTAAACCCTATTACGACGCTATGACAGACACTCTGTTACGATAACACTACAACACAAATCCTATTTTTTTTTTTTTTGCAGTACCGGGGATTGAACTCAGGGGCATTCTACCTCCAGGCTACACCCCCAGCCCTATTTTTTTTCTTTATATTGAAACAGGGTTTCACTAAGTTGCGGAGGGCCTCACTAAGTAGCTGAGGCTGGCTGGGAACCCAGATCCTCCGGTCTCAGCCTCTCAAGTACTGGGATTAAAAGCATGCACCACCAAGCCTGGCTCACAAACTCTATTACTATGACACTACGACATAAAGTCTATTACTATGACACTACAACATAGTCTATTACTACGACGCTATGACATAAACCCTATTATGATGACACTACGACATGACCCTATTACTATAACACTATGACATAAAGTCTATTACTATGACACTATAACATATACCCTATTACTACGACATGAACCCTATTACGATGACACTACGACCTAAGTCTGTTACTATGACACTACGACATAAACCCTATTACTATGCACTACGACATAAACCCTATTACCATGACACTATGATATAAACTCTATTACGATGACACTACAACATAAACCCTATTTTTTTTTTGTACTGGGGATTGAACGCCAGCGGCATTCTACCTCCAAGCTACACCCCCACTCCTTTTTTTTTTTTGCAGTGCTGGGGATTGAACCCAGGGGCGTTCTACCTCTGAGCTACACCCCCGGCCCTATTTTTTATCCTTTATTTTGAAACAGGGTCTCACGAAGTTGCAGAGGGCCTCACTAAGTAGCTGAGGCTGGCCACGAACCCAGATCCTCCAGTCTCAGCCTCCCAAGTACTGGGATTACAAGCGTGCGCCACCACGCCTGGCAACATGAACCCTATTACAATGATACTACAACATAAACCATATTACTGTGATACTACAACATAAACCCTATTACGATGACACTACGACATGAACCTTTAATGGCAGAGGTAGAAATCATAGCAAAGAAAACAAAAAGACAGCGCCCGTTCCAACGCCCTGTTGAGGCGTTACAACAGGCGCAATCTCTGCCCTCTAGTGTGGCAGTAGGTACAGCTCGCCAGAAATGCGAGATGTGCCCTGGAAACTCATCCAACAGGCATTCATTAAATATTTAGTGTGAATTGGCCAAGTGCGCATTCTTAATGACGCTACCATTTACAAGGCATATCGTGATCTTGGGCCGAGATAGGATCTCTCTGAGCTTAATCTCTTCATGTGGTGAGGGGACAGGAACATCTCTCTGGAGGGCTTTTAAAATGAGGATTAGCCGGGCGTGGTGGTGCACCCTTGTAATCCCAGTATTTGGAAGGCTGAGACAGGAGGATTGCAAGTTCGCAGCCAGCCTCAGCTACTTAGTGAGGCCCTCCGCAACTTAGTGAGATCCTGTTTTCCAAATAAAGAATAAAAAATAGAGCTGGGCGTGGTGGCACACGCTTGTAATCCCAGTACTTGGGAGGCGGAGACCGGAGGATGGTGGCCAGCCTCAGCTACTTAGTGAGGCCCTCCGCAACTTCGTGAGACCTGGTTTCAAAATAAAGGATAAAAAATAGGACTGGGGGTGTAGCTCAGAGGTAGAACGCCCCTGGGTTCAATCCTCGGTACCACACACACACAAAAAAAAGAATAAAAAAATAGGGCTGGAGATGTAGCTTGGAGGTAGAATGCCCCTGGTTCAATCCACAGCACCACACACACACACACAAAAAGTGACTCTTCATTGATTAAGACTCCTAGATATAAAACTCTAGCCCCTTTCTTCCTTCTTTTTTTGTGACCAGGTCTCACTACTTTGCCCGGGCTGGTCTCCAACTCCTGGGCTCAAATGACGATACTCCTCCTGCCTGAGCTTCCCAACTAGCTGGGACTATAGGCACAGGACACCACATCCAGCAAAATTCTGTATTTTATTTAGTTTTAGTTTTAGTTTTTTGCAGTGTTATGGATTGATCCCAGGGTCTTGCACATGCTAGGCAAGCACTCTCCCACTGAGCTATACCCCCAGCCCAAACTCAACATTCTGTCTTTTTGTATGTGTGAGTGTGATACTAGGGATTGAACCCAGGGGTATCATACTTCTGAGCTACACCCCCAGACATTTTTAGTTTGGAACAGGGTCTTGCTAAGTGCTGAGAGTCTCGCTAAGTTGCTGAGGCTGGCCTTGAACCTGCAATTCTCCTGTCTCAGCCTCCCATGTACTGAGATTACAGATGAGTGACACCATACCTGGCTAAGAATAAGAATTTTTATAAGGTGGTCTTTTTTAATTTAATTTAATTTAGTTTTATTTTATTTTATTATATTTTTGTGGCACTGGGGATTGAATCCAGGGCATTCTACCTCCCAGCTACACCCCAGACCTATTTTATTTCTATTTTGAAACAGGGTCTCACTAGGTTGATGAGAGTCTTACTACTTGCTGAGGCTGTCCTCGAACCTGCAATCCTCCTGTCTCAGCCTCCCATGTACTGAGATTACAGATGCGTGACACCATACCTGGCTAAGAATAAGAATTTTTATAAGGTGGTCTTTTTGTTAATTTAATTTAGTTTTTTTTTATTTTGTTTTATTTTTGTGGCACTGGGGATTGAACCCGGGGGCATTCTACCTCCCAGCTACACCCCAGGCCTATTTTATTTCTATTTTGAAACAGGGTCTCACTAGGTTGATGAGAGTCTTACTACTTGCTGAGGCTGTCCTCAAACCTGTGATCCTCCTGTGGCAGTCTCCCAAGTACTGGGATTATAGGCGCATGCCACCAAATCCGGCTTAAGGCGATCTTTTTATTTTTTAAATTAATTAATTTATTTATTTATTTATTTGCAGTACTGAGGATTAAGCCCAGGGGCATTTTACCTCAGAGCTATAGCCCCAGCCCTATATTTTATTCTCTTTTATGAAACAGGGTCGCACTAAGTTGTAGAGGGCCTCACTAAGTAGCTGAGGCTGGACACGATTTTATTTTTATTTTTATTTATTTTTGTGGCACTGGGGATTGAACCCAGGGGTATTCTACATCCCAGCTACACCCCCAGCCCCATTTTATTTTTATTTGGAAACAGGGTCTCACTAGGTTGATGAGAGTCTCACTACTTGCTGAGGTTGGCTTCAAACCTGCGATCCTCCTGTCTCAGCCTCCCAAGTACTGGAATTACAGGCATGGGCCACCACACCCGGCTTAAGGTGGTCTTTTTAAAATGAAAATTTCGGCAGCTGGGCGTGGTGGCGCATGCTTGTAATCCCAGTACTTTGGGAGGTGGAGACCGGAGGATCCTGGTTCACGGCCAGCCTCAGCTCTCTCTTTCTCTCTCTCTCTCTCCTTAGTGAATCCCTCCGCAACTTCGTGAGACCCGGTTTCAAAATAAAGTATAAAAAATAGGGCCGGGGGCGTAGCGCAGAGGTAGAACGCCCCTGGGTTCAATCCCATGGGCCGCAAAAAAAAATCTTCACATGGGAGAATGTATTTGCAATTAAGACAAAACACGCCGGGCATGGTGGTGCACGCTTGTAATCCCAGTACTTGGGAGGCAGAGACCGGAGGATCTGGGTTCGCGGCCAGCCTCAGCTACTTAGTGAGGCCCTCCGCAACTTAGTGAGACCCTGTTTCAAAATAAAGAATAAAAAATAGGGCCAGGAGTGTAGCTCGGAGGTAGAACGCCTCTGGGTTCAATCCCTGGTACCGCAAAAAAAAAAAAAAAAAGACATTACCAGCAGCAGGGGTCTTCAATGCTGTGCTTCCTGGCTTTAGGATCTTGGTTGGGGCCTTCAGCCCGCTGGGTTTCAGCATACTCATTTTCTTGGTAACTCAGATCTGCTTTTCCTTGGATCACTATCTTTTCCCAAACATCGATACAACTGTGGGTGTTTCTATAGGGAAGTCAGTCTCTGGATAAAATCTGTAAGGAGAAACACAAAAAGATTTTAGATCAACAGGAGAAAGAAAGCAGGAACAATAATCATTATGAAAGTCGATTTCCCAGCCTAAACTTTACCCCATATACGATAAAAAACCATTTTCACAGCCAGGCATGGTGGCACACGCTTCTAATCCCAGTACTTGGGAGCCTGAGACAGGAGGATCTGGGTTCGCGGCCAGCCTCAGCTATTTAGTGAAGCCTCTGCAACTTAGTGAGACCCTGTTTCCAAATAAAGAATAAAAAAATAGGGCTGGGGGTGTAGCTTGGAGGTAGAATGCCCCTGGGTTCAATCCCCAGTACCGTAAAAAAAAAATAATAATAAATGAATAAATATTATCAATTTTACTTTCTAATGTGGTAAATATCATTAGATATAAACTATGTAAGCAAAAATTCTTTGACGACCCCCTTTTTGTGTGTGTGTGGCAGCAAGAATTTGATCCAGGGGCATTCTACCTCCAACCTATACCCCCAGCCCTATTTTTTATTTTTATTTTGAAACAGAGTCTTGCTATGTTGATGAGAGTCTCACTACTTGCTGAGGCTGTCCTTGAACCTGCGATCCTCTTGCTTCAGCCTCCCAAATACAGGGATTACAAGCATGCACCACCACACCTGGTTTATTTTTTGTTTTTCAAACAGGGTCTCACTAGGTTGCTGAGAGCCTCACTACATTGCTGAGGCTGGTCTTGAACCTGTGATCCTCCTGTCTCAGCCTTCCAACCACTGGGATTTCAGATGTGCACCACCATACCTGTAATCCAACAATTTAATGAGATTCTCATCAACTTAGCAAGAACCTCTTTTCAAATAAAAATAAAATAGGGTTGGGGATGAAGCTCAGAGGTAGAATGTCCCCGGATTCAATTCCCAGTACCACACACATCACACACACACAGACACACACACACACAAAACATAAGGTTGTATAACGACAGAACATAGCAAAAATGTGTAAAAGGCTCAAAGAGCTATTCCAAGACTTCCAAAAATTAATAGTTCCATCTCTATAACAAACGAACCCCACCTCTCCAGACGAAAAAATCTATGTGATGGGTAAGAATTTGTAAATGTGTTTTAAGTCGGCCACATTGCTTTATGATCTCGCTTTCCAAACAATAATCCTACAGCCTACACCTATACATTAACACCAGCGTCCTATATTTACCCCGTGGGTTGACGCCATGATTATAGTTATTTTTTCTCAAGCCAAGAACTATTTTAAAAATGTTTATCTTTTTTCTTTTTCTTTTTTTTTGGTGCTGAGGGTTGAACCCAGAGGTATACTACCTCCAAGCTACACCCCCAGTCTGAGTTTATTTTTATTTTGAAACAGGGTCTCACTAGGTTGATGACATTCTCACTACTTGCTTGAGGCTGTCCTCCAACCTGCGGTCCTCCTGTCTCAGCCTCCCCAGTACTGGGATGACAGGCGTGCGCCACCACGCCTGGCTAAACGTTTATCTTTAGAACTTAAGTCACTGTTGAACAGTTAAAAAATAACTCCGGTTTTGCGTGTACTTTCTGGAGTGGGAGACACAGGGAGGAGACTTGCCTCCGGCACCCACTGCTCCAGGCGCCGGCTGGGGAGGGACGGGGCGCTGTGTAATCCCCCTCCTGGCTCTGCCCTCTTACGGAAAGGTTGACACTTCCGACCCAAACAGGAAGCTTCGTTGCTAAACATCCACACTAGAGGAACAGTTTGTTTTGTCTTGTGTGACCCACAGTTCTATTTTAAGATACAAGACTGGGCCTGAAATAAGCAAAAATTTTAAACTAGATTAATATCCCAAGCTTGTGATTTAATTCACATCTGATCTAAATAAAATGGTTATTTAGGAGCAAGATACTTATTTCAGAGAAGCAAATAACCTTAGAAGACCTACTAAGGTTTTTTTTGGTTTTGTTGTTTTGATTTGTAGTACTAGGGTTTGAACCCAGGGGCATTCTACTTCCAAGCTACACCCCCAGCCCGATTTTATTCTTTATTTTGAAACAGGGTCTCACTAAGTTGCAGAGGCTGCACTAAGTAGCTGAGGCTGGCCACGAACCCGGATCCTCTGGTCTCAGCCTCCGAAGTACTGGTATTACAAGTGAGTGCCACCACACCTGGCTTAGTTTTGTGCTTTTCAATGTCCTGCCTGGAGATGTTCACAATAATTTTCTCACCATTACACAATCTCTTTTGGTAAAACAGAGAGGACCTGATGTCAATGTCTTTGCAGAAAAGTCAACATGAGCTGGGCCAGGCAGTGCATGCCTGTAATCCCAGTACTTAGGAGGCTGAGATAGGAGGATCACAGGTTCGAGGACAGCCTCAGCAAGTACTGAGACTCTCATCAACCTAGCAAGATCCTGTTTCAAAATAAAAATAAAATAGGGCTGGGGGTGTGGCTCGAAGGTAGAATGCCCCTGGGTTCAATTCCCAGTACCACACACACACCAACAAAAGTCAACACGAATCTCACTGAAGGAGACAAGGCGGTACCTCATGGTGTCAGGCCTCGGCTGGCCTCCGCACGCCTGTGGAAGCGGGCAATGTTTGGATCCACCAGGCCGAGAGGTCATGCTGATGACCTCACAAACAGGAATTCTGACACTGGTCTGCAGCCTCTCCACTTGAAAGAGAAACCAGAAGGTTCCAGAGCCCTCAACCAAAAGCCAGACGTGGTGGCACACACTTGTCATCCCAGTAGCTGGGAGGCTGAGACCAGAGGATCCGGGGTTCGCGGCCAGCCTCAGCTACTTAGTGAGGCCCTCTACAATTTAGTGAGACCCTGATTCAAACTAAAGAATAAAAAATAGGGCTGGGGGTGTAGCTCGGAGGTAGAATGCCCCTGGGTTCAACCCCCAGTACTGCAAAAAAGAAAAAATATATATAGCCCTCACCCTGGAGCAGACACCTCAGAAATGTCCCTTCTCCCAGGCTGTGACCCTCCCATCTGAGGTCAGCAGCTTCCTTCTCCACCGCTGGAAGATAGCTCGCTCCCACCTACGAGTCTGCCCTCACCAGGAACCACCAGGAAGACTTCCCGTTTGCAAGGTGGTGTTTTTTTTTAATTTTAGGTGGGGTTTCTTTTTTTTTTTTTTTTTTGGTGCTGGGGATTGGACCCAGGGGCATTCTACCTCCGGGCTACGCCCCCGGCCCTATTTTTTATTCTTTATTTTGAAACAGCGTCTCACAAAGTTGCTGAGGCCTCACTAAGTAGCTGAGGCTGGCCACGAACCCGGATCCTCCGGTCTCAGCCTCCCAAGTACTGGGATTACAAGCGTGCACCACCACGCCTACCTTGTAAAGTATCATTATGGTTGAGCTTCAAATATTTTTTTTCTCCTGAAAATTGGGCAATATTGAAGATGTCTGAAAGCTGAGTAGGAAGTAAACCACAAACTTAAAATGTGGCCACACTAAGACATGGCTAAACTCAGCTGCCTCTGTATTTACTCTGTTTACTAAGAAGTATAAAGAGTGAGATGGGTAAGAAGTTTATTTTATTTATTTATTTTTTTATTTATTCATTTATTCTGGTGTTGGGGATGGAACCCAGGGACAGTCTACCTCTGAGCTATATAGCCCAGCCCTATTTTTTATTTTGAAACCGGGTCTCACGAAGTTGCGGAGGGCCTCACTAAGGAGCTGAGGTTGGCCACGAACCTGCAATCTTCCTGTCTCAGCCTCCCAAGTTCTGGAATTGCAAGCATGCGCCACCACGCCCGGCAAGAAGTTCATTCTGAAAATGCAAAAAGTGCTCAGGGCCCACACTTGTAATCCCAGGATTTGGGAGGCTGAGACGGGTGGATCAGGGTTCGCGGCCAGCCTCAGTTACTTAGTGAGGCCCTCTGCAACTTAGTGAGACCCCGTTTCAAAATAAAGAATAAAAAAAAATAGGGCTGGGGGTGTAGCTTGGAGGTAGAATGCCCCTGGGTTCCATCCCCAGTACTGCAAAAAAAAAAAAAAAAAGAAAAAGAAAAAGAAAAAGGGTTGGGGATATAGATTGGAGGTCAAATGCCCTAGGGTTCAATCCCCAGTACCAAATAAATAAATAAACAAAACGTGATGGATCAAGAAAGTAAGAGAGCTAGACTGAAAAATGAGATGTGGATTCCGTCCCATCTGGATGACCTTACACAATTTACCCAGCTCCTCCCCGGGCCTCAGCACTCTGTTCCCAGCCCGAGGATGCTAATCAATTACTAATCAATTAAGATCGCTTCTGACCTCAGCCATCTGTGGTTCTGCTCACCATGGAGGGAAAGGGCCAGGATCCCGAAGTAAAAGGAAATCGATGCCAGAGTAAGAGGAGCTCGCCATCAGCAGAGAAGGACCCCAAATCTGCTAAGCGCAGCCTCTCCCCGCGCAGCTGCGCTGGGTCAGCGCGGTGCTGCTCGCCCCGGGAAATGGCATCTCCACCCTGGGTTCCCACCTTTATAGTCCCCTCCCCTGCGCAGCACAATGAAAGCGCTGCTTTATTTACTAAATCTGTAGGAGGCAAAAGACAGCTGAAGGGTTTGCAATGAATTTAACCTGCCGGGAGAGGGAGTTTCACACCAAGCTTCTGGAAACAGCCTGTATCTGGAGCCCAGGTTCCTGACTCACCCTGCTGGGCAATCCCGGGGAAACTGAGCACCAGACGGTTCAGTGATGCACCCAGAGGGAGCTGCACTCCCAGCCCTCTGAACACCCTTCTATTCTAAAAGGTGATGTGAGCCGGGCGTGGTGGCGCACACCCGGAATCCCAGTACTTGGGAGGCTGAGACAGGAGGATCGCAGGTTTGAGGCCAGCCTCAGCAACGTGGCCAGGCCCTCAGTAATGTAGTGAGATCCTGTTTCCAAATAAAAAACAAGCCACGCGTGGTGGTGCACAGCTGTAATCCTAGTACTTGGGAGGCTGAGACAGGAGGATCGCAGGTTCGAGGACAGTCTCAGCAAGTAGTGAGACTCATCAAACTAGCGAGACCGTGTTTCAAAATAAAAATAAAATAGGGCTGGGGTTGTAGCTCAGAAGGTAGAATGCCCCTGGGTTCAATCCCCAGTGCCACACACACAAAAATTTTAAAAATATAAAAAAATAAAAAACAAGCTGGGTGTGGTGGTGCACTCTTGTAATCCCAGTAATTGGGAGGCTGATACAGGAGGATCGCAGGTTCCAGGACAGCCTCAGCAAGTAATGAGACTCATCAACCTAGCGAGATCCTGTTTCAAAATAAAAATTTAAAAAAGGACTGGGGTGCAGTTCGGAGGTAGAACGCCCCTGGGTTCAATCCCCAGCACCACCAAAAACAAAATAAATAAATAAAAGATGATGTTCCCATGGACAAGGGGGAGGGAGATCTGAGAGCAAGGGCGGCTACTTTGACAGGAAGACGCTCCTGATGCGGATTTCAGTTCCAATTTGAGAGAAACATTACAAGGCTGTGTTCTAGAAGCACCTTCCTGGGCCTGGGAGGCTCTTTCACAGCTTAATCCTGTCCTCTGAAGTCATGGTTATGTAAGTGTCTGTCGGATGCTGTGTCACTGGCTGTACCCAGCCCCCAACAAGGAGATGCAGGGTAACCTGAGCCACTCTGTCTCAGCCACTGAAAACACAGGACACTGGGTGGCGGTCCAAGCCGCCTGGCATTCCACAGCAGACAGGCGAGTTACAAATGAGGTTATGGCTGGATAGGAAGGGAATCACGGCCAATCTCACGAACATGCTGGGGAGGGAGGAGGGCAGAGGAGGATGAGGTGGAGAGGGAAGGTACCCCAAGTGCTGTGCACATGTGTGAAAGGGTCACTTGGAATTGCGTGTGTGTGTGTGTGTGTGTGTGTGTGTGTGTGTGTGTTACCAGGGATTGAACCCTGAGGCATTCTAACTCTGAGCTACACCCCCAGCCCTATTATTATTATTATTATTATCATGTTATTATTATTATTTCTACTGGGGATTGAATCCAGAGGCATTCTATCTCCAAGCTACACCCCCAGCCCTATTATTATTATTATTATTATTATTATTATTTGTACTGGAGATTGAACCCAGAGGCATTCTATCTCCAAGCTACACCCCCAGCCCTATT